>PVKM010000098.1:0-153314 GCA_004027735.1 Carollia perspicillata | reverse complement strand
CCAGCAATTGCACTGCTAGGATTATATCCCAAGAACCCTGAAACACCAATCCAAAAGAACCTATGCACCCCAATGTTCATAGCAGCACAATTTACAATAGCCAAGTGCTGGAAGCAACCTAGGTGCCCATCAGTCAATGAATGGATCAAAAAACTATGGTACATATACACAATGGAATTCTATGTGGCAGAAAGAAGGAGCCCCTACCTTTTGCAACAGCATAGATGGAACTGGAAAGCACTATGCTAAGTGAAATAAGCCAGGCGGTAAAAGACAAATACCATATGATCTCACCTTTAACAGGAACCTAAGCCACTAAACAAACAAGCAAGCAAAATATAACCAAAGACATTGAAATAGAAAACAGGATGACAGTAACCAGAGGGGAGAGGGGAGGGAATTTCAGGGGGGAAAGGGAAGGGATTATAGGAACAAGTATAAAGGACACATGGACAAAAACTAAGGGGGGGTTGAAATGGGAGGGAGGTGGGGAGCACTGGAGGGGTGGACTGGGATGGGAGTAAAAGACAGAAAACTGTACTTGAATAACAATTAAAATAAAATTTTAAAAAATGCACACAAGTATTTGGTAAATGATAATATTATTGCTGTTGTTGCTGACTTTGCTAAATACTCTTTCTAGTTGCAGAGTAAACATGACTATGTGGGTTAATTAAGCAAAATATGACCAATGAAATAATCATCTTAAGATTCAGAAAGTTATCACTCAATATTAAATTATGAATATTGGAGCAGTATGTAAAATTTTTCTTGATCATAAATGATTAAATATTGTAAGCAAACTTTTAAGAGAGATCACAGGAGTTGAAAAGCTCATCTTGCCATTATTGGTAAGACGGCACTCAGAAGACGAGCAGTGATTATGTTCATAATTCTCATCAATATTTTTCTTCATGTTGTAGTTATCCTTATCTCTCCAAACAAATCATTGAGATGGATGAAAATGACTACTGCTCAGAGGTTTCTCTAACTTAACTAGTAATTTCATTTTCCCCAATGAAGTTTATATAAACTTGGGTATTATGTTTTACATCTTTGTAGTGTTAAGACAAATAGTTGTAAACAGATTAGGGTGTTTCGTAGACTATGTTTCAATAATTTTGGCAGAGTTATATACCATTTTAAAAATCTGCTTTATTGAGGTATAATATATGTAGAATTAAAAAATCATCCATTTAAAGTAAATTTTGAATGAATACATTCATGAAAGCACTACCAAAATCAAGATAGAAAGCATCTCCAACACTTGAAAAACTCCCTGCTCCTTTGCAGTCAATCCCTTCCCCTTACCCACTGACCGGAGAATTGATCTGTTACTACAGTTTTGTCTTTTCTAGGTTGACATATAAATGAAATTAGCAGTCTTTGTGTCTGACTTCTTTCACTTAGTATAATATTTTTGAGATTCAACCTTATTATTGTATATATCAGTAGTTTGTTTCTTTATATTGCTGAGTAGCATTCCGTTATAGAGAAATATCACAATTTACTTATCCATTCACCTGTGGATAAAAATTTGGTTTGTTTCCACTTTAGGCTATCATGAATAAAATTACTATAACAATTTCCATATAAGTTTTCGTGTGGACATATGTTTCCACTTCTCTTGAGTAAAATACCTGCAGTGGATTTGCTGGATCACATGGTAAGAGTATACTCAACCTTATTAGAAAGTTAAACTCTTTTCCAAATTGGCTGTACCATTGTATTCCTACCAGCAACGTATGAGAAAACCTGGTGCTCTACATCCTTGGTAACACTTAGTATTCTCTGTCTTCTTAATTTTTGTCATTCTAGTGAGCATGTGGTAATGTTTTATTATGGTTTTAATTTTCACTTAGTGACTGATAATGTTGTACATCTTTTCTGTTCATATCTGTCACTCATTTATCTTTTTTGATAAAATATCTGCTCATATCTTTTGCACACTTTTTATTGTACTGTTTATCATAATGCTGAATTGTAAAAAGTTCTCTACATATTTTGTTTGCAGATATTTTTCTTAGGTTTGTTTTGCAGTATGTATTCCCACCAAGTGGCCTTCTCATTTTTGTATCATTTTGTTTAAAGAACAAAATTTTTCTTTCTCTTTTTTAAAAAAATGTTTTATTTATTTTTAGAGAGGGGAAGAGAAGGAGAAAGAGGGAGAGGAACATCAATGTGTGGTTGCCTTTCACACACCCTACACTGGGGACCTAGCTTGCAACCCAGCCATGTGCCCTGACTGGGAATTGAACTGGCAACCCTTTAGTTTGCAGGCCAGTTCTCAAACCACCGAGCCACAGCAGCCAGGGCAAATTTTTTCATTTTGATGAAATCCAGTTTAACAATATTTTGTCTTATGGTTTGTGCCTTATGTGTCCTAAAAATTCTTTGCCTAATCCAAAGTCACAATGATTTTCTCCTTTGTTTTCTTCTGGAAGTTTTATATTTAAGTGTTTGATCCATCTTAAATTAATTTTTGTGTCTAATATGAGAAAAAGATCAAGGTTCATTTTTCCATATGGCCATCCAATTGATCCAGTTATTTGTTGTAAACTTTAATCTTTCTCATTGAATTACCTCGGCACCTTTGTCAGTTGGCATCTTGACACTTTCTATTCTGGCCCATTAAGCAATTGTCAGTCTTTATGTCAGTACCACACTGCTTGATGACTACAGCTTTATAGTCAATCCTTTTTTTTATTTAATTTTTTTTCAATTAGAGTTGACATTCAATACTATATCATTTTCAGGGGTGCACCACAGCGGTAAGACATTTATATAACTCATGAAGTGATCTCTCCATAAGTCTAATACCCACCTGACACCACACAGTTGTAATAACATTATTGACTATATTCCCTATGCTGTACTTTCTATCCCTATGACTACCAACTTGCTGTACTATGCTGTACTTTCTATCCCTACCAACTTGTACTTCTTAATCCCTTCATCTTTTTCACCCAGCCCCACGACCCCCCTCCAATGTGGGAACCATCAATTTGTTCCCTATATTTATAAGTCTGTTTCTGTTTTGTTTATTCATTTATTTTGGGCTTTTTTAAGAAGTGAACTCATATGGTATTTCTATTTCTATGTCTGATTTATTTCACTTAGCATAATAACCTCTAAGTCTATCCGTGTTGTTACAAGTGGTAAGATTTCATTCTTTCTATGGCTGAGTCATATTCTTCATAGATGTGCCACAGCTTTTTAATCTACTCATCCGTTGATGAGCACCTCAGCTGCTTCTATATCTTGACTACTGTAAATATTGTTGCAATGAACATAGAGATGCATATATCTTTTCAAATTAGTGTTTTAGATTTCTTCAAATAAATACCCAGAAGTTGAATTCCTGGGTCATAAGGTTGTCCTATTTTTAATTTTTTAGGAACCTCCATTCTCTTTTCTATAGTGGCAGCACCAATTTGCAATCCCACCAAGAGTGCACAAGTGTTCTCTTTTCTCCATATCCTTACCAACACTTTTTTTTTAATTTAATGATAGGTATTCTGACAGGCGTGAGGTGATATCTCTTTTAAAAAATTATATTTTATTGATTAGGCTATTACAGTTATCCTGATTGTCCCACTTTGCCCACCTCCACCCAGAGCTGCAATCCCTCAGGCAATTCCCCCACCATTGTTGATGTCTATGGGTCATGCACATAATTTCTTGGGCTACTCTATCTCCTATACTGTACTTTAAATCCCCATGGCTATTCTGTAACTACCTATTTGTACTTCTTAACCCCCTCACCTCTTTACCCATTACCTCACACATCCCTCCCATCTGGCAACCATCAAAACGTTCTCCAGATCCATGATTCCGTCTCTGTTCTTGTTTGCTTAGTTTGTTTTTTAGATTCAATTGTGGATAGATATGTATTTATTGCCACTTTATTGTTCATAATTTTTATCTTCTTTTTCTTAAATAAGTCCCTTTAACATTTCATATAATAGTGGAAAACTGAAGGAGTTAATTATCACCAAACCATTGCTTTTCTTGTCTGGAAAGCTCTTCATCTGCCCTTTGATTCTAAATGATATCTTTGCTGGGTAGAGCAATCTTGCCTGTAGGTCCCTGCTTTTCATGAATTTGAATATTTCTTGCCAATCCCTTCTAGCCTACATAGTTTATTTTGAGAAATGAGCTGACCATCTTATGGGAACCCCTTGTATGTAACTAACTGCTTTTCTCTTGCTGCTTTTAAGATTCTCTCAATATCTTTAATCTTTAGCATTTTAATTATGATGTGTCTTGGAGTGGGCCTCTTTGCATCCATCTTGTTTGGGACTCTTTGTGCTTCTTGGGCTTGTGTGTCTATTTCCTTCATCAAATCAGGGAAGTTTTCTTTCACTATTTCTTCAAATAGATTAGCAATTTCTTATTCTTTCTCTTCTTCTGGGATCCTTATAATGTGAATGTTGGAATGCCTGAAGTTTTCCCAGAGGCTGCTTATACTATCCTCACTTTTTTGGATTCTTTTTTCTCCTTGTTCTAATTGGTTGTTTTTTGCATCCTTATCTTCCAAATCATCGATTTGATTCACTCAACTGTTGTTTCCCTGTAAATTGTTCTTAATTTCAATTAGTGTATCCTTTGTTTCTGACTGGATTTTTTTATGCTGTGGAGGTCCTCACTAAGTTCCTTGAGCATCCTTATAACCAGTGCTTTGAACTCTGCATCTGATAGATTGCTTATCTCCATTTCTTTTAGCTTTTTTTCTGAAGTTTTGATCTGTTGTTTCATTTGGGCCATGTTTCTCTGTCTCCTCATTTTGGCAGCCTCCCTGTGTTTCTCTCTATGAATTAGGTAGAGTGCTTTGAATCCTTGTCTTGGTAGTGTGGTTTAATGTAGTAGGTGTCCTGTAGGGTCCAATGGCCCAGCTTCCCCTGTTGCCCAAACTGGGTACTTGATGTGCACCCTTCATGTAGGCTGAGTACACCCTCTTCTTTTATTTGAACCTTGGTTGCTGTAGGTAGGTCAATGGGAAGGATTTACCCAGGCCAGTCAGCTACAAGGACTGGCTGTGACCACTGACCACCAACCTCTGGCTTCCATGGAGGATCAGCTGTGTGGGGGCAGGGTGGTGGTGCTCCAGTGTAATCTGTTGCTGTCCACTGGGTGTGCCTGCCCTGGGGTTTCCAGGTGGTGTGGGCTGAGGTCAGCCCACCCCCACTGTATTTTGCCCAGGGCACCCTGCCTGAGCTATAAAGCAATCTGAGATTGCTGCTACTTGTGCTGGGCTTAGAAATTCCCAGGGAGCGCTAAGCTGTAAATCTGAACTGGGTGCTGCTAGTGCTGGGCCTGCGACTCACTGAAGCCAGCTCTTGGTTGTTTGATAAAATTTAGGAAATTGTGAAAGCATGAGACAAGACCAGCAATTCATACAAAAAAGCATATCGAGTGGGCCTGTAAGTTGGGTAAGACAGAGTCTCTGGGAATCTCCAAGGTGAGTCAAACAGTGTTAACCAGCTTGATGGAGTCTCTGATATGGCACCAGCTTGGCAGCTCTGTGGGGGAGAGTTTAGGAAAGGGACAATGGCCTCTGCTCACCTTGATGGCAGATACTTCAGTTTTTCCCAGTATGCCATTGATGCTTTTCAAGCTGCTATCCTGGTGCTGGAACTCAGAACGAGTGAGTCTGAGTAGGTGAGTGCATGTTTGGGTTCTTGAAGAGGAACTGCTTGAGGCTCCAGCAGTTTCTTCCACCAACTCAATCCCTGCTGGTTTTTGCAGCCAGAAGTTGTGAAGACTTATCTTCCTGGCACTGGAATCTTGGGCTGGAGAGCCTGGTATGGGGTTGGGAGTCCTTGTTTCTGAGATATCTCTCACAAATTTTTATCCACTACACGTGGATGTGGGACCAGCCCATTCCGCATCTGCACCCCAGTGTGAATAGATGTGGTTTCTGTAATTTGATAGTTGTCAGACTTCCATTCAACTCAATTTCTGATGGTTCTGAGTAATGATTGTTGTCTATTTTAGTTGTAATTTTGATGCAATTGTGCAAAGAGGTGAGCCATGTCTGCCTATGCTGCCATCTTGACTGGCAGTGTGAAGTGATATCTTATTGTAGTTTTAATTTGCATTTCTCTGATGATTAGTGATGTTGAGCATCTTTTCATATATCTGCATATCTTCTTTGAAGAAGTGTCTATTCGGGTCCTCTGCCCATTTTTAAAATTGTATTTTTTTTGGTGTTGAGTTATGTGAGTTCTTTATACATTTTGGATATCAACTCCTTACCAGATGTGTCATTGGTAAATACATTTTCCCAGTCAGTGTGTTGTCTTTTCATTTTGTTGATGGTTTCCTTTGCTGTGCAAGAACTTTTTAGTTTGATGTAATCCCATTTACTTACTTAAAAAAAAATTTCCTTGCCTAAGGAGATATATCAGAAAAAAAATTGCTAAGAAAAATATTAGAGATTTTATTGCCTATGTTTCCTTCTAGGAGTTGTGTTGTTTTGAGCCTTACATTTAAATCTTTAATCTATTATACATTTATTCTTGAATATGTAGTTCCTTGCTTTTCATTACTTTGATGTTTTTGTGCCAATCCCTCTGGCCTGCAAATTTTCTGTTGAGAAATCAGCTGACAGTCTTAAGAGAGCTCTACGTAAATGCTTTTCTCTTGCTGCTTTTAAGATTCTCTCTTTGTCTTTAACCTTTGGCATTTTATTTATGATGAGTCTTGATGTGAGCCTCTTTGGGTTCATCTTGTTTGGAATTCTTTGCATTACCTGGACTTTAGTGTCTATTTTCTTTACCAGTTTAGGGAAGTTTCTAGTCATTATTTCTTCAAATAAGTTTTGATCCTTTGCTCTCTCTCTTTTGTTTCTGGTATCCCTATGATGTGAATGTTTGTAGGCATGGTGTTGTTCCAGAGATTCCTTAAACTATTCTCAAGTCTTTCTTCTTTTTGCTGATTGGGTGTTTTCTGTGACCTTCTTCTGACTGGATGTTTTCTGTGACCTTTTCTTCCCAATCTCTAATTTGATCCTTTGCTTCATTAATCTGTTGCTGTTTCCTTCTAGCATATTTTTCATTTCAGTTATTGCATTCTTCATTTCTAACTGGTTCCTTTTTATGGTTTATATATCCTTTTTTTATGTTTATTATCTATTGATGTTCTCACTGAGGTCATCTATTCTTCCCCAAAGTTCTTTGAGCATCTTTATATCAGTGTTGAACTCTGTATCTGATAGATTGCTTTCCTCCATTTTATTTATTTATTTATTGTTTATTAGTTTGTTTGGAGTTTTGTTCTGTTCTTTCATCTGGGACATGTTTCTTGCCTCCTCATTTTGGCTGCCTCTCCTTATTTCTTTCTATGTATGCAGTAGATCTGTTGCTACTCCTAGTCTTGGCAAAATGCCTTTATGTAGTAGGTGTCCTATGTGACACAGTGGCACAGTCTTCTTTTTACCTGAGCCCGGTGCTGCAAAAGTGTTTCCTGTATGGGTTGTATGTGTCCTGCTATTGTAAGTGAGCTTTGATTGCTGTTGTCACATCAGTGGTGGTATTGACCCTCAGGTTGACTGGCTGTCAACACTGGACACAGCGAGAGCTGTCTCTGGAGTGGGATGTGATCTGGTGGGGCTTTGGTACTTGCAAGGCCACCTTTTGTGTACAGCATTTGTGAATTTAATAGGGTGACACCCAGTTTTGGTCTGAAGTTGGTCACTGAATGTGGTGGTTCTGGGCCCTCTCTGGAGGAGCTCTGATAAAGGTCAAGGTTAGCCGCTGCCTGTGTCTGGCCTGGAGCCACCTGGCAGGCGATACAAAGGGATCCACAGTGGGTAGCTGCCTGTGCTGGGCCCAGAGGTGCATAGGAGAGACGATGCTGTGACTCAGGGATGGCTGCTACCTGTGCTAGTCTTGAGGCAGCTTAGCAAGAAGCAGAGGATACAGGACACAGTGGGCCACCTGCCTCCTTTTTGGGGCCTGCAGATCTTAGAGAATTTTAAAGAAAGTTTTCAGTTTGGACTGAAGTTGGCTGCCTGTGAAGCTTAGCTGATGAAAGAGGTTGCCTTTTCATTTTTTCTTTGCTGTGCAGAAGTTTCAGAGTTTAATGTAGTCTTACTTGTTTATTTTTGCTTTTTTTGCTTTTTCTTTTGGTGTCATATCCAGGAAATCACTAATTTTGTTTAGTTGTCTATTTGTATTTTCTTGTAATTTGGTGAATTTCTTTAAGAGGCAGGGTTATTCTCAATTTTTTTTGTCACATGGTTTATAGATTTTCATTTCTTTAGTGTCAGTTATTGGAGCTTTATATGTATTTTAAAGATTTTATTTACTTTTAGAGAGAGGGAATGGGAGGGGGAGAGGGAGAGAAATATTGATGTGAGAGAGAAACAACTATTGGTTGCCCCTTGCACATGGTCCAACCTGGGACCGAACCCACAACCCAGGCACATGTTCTTACCAGGAATTGAACATGTAACCTCTTGCTCTGTGGGACGACACCTAACCGATTGAGCCACACTGGTCAGTGCAGTTATAGAAGTTTTATTAGTTTACTTTGGTGATACCATATTTCCTTGATCATTTGTGATCCTTATGACCTTATGTTGGTACGTGTGCATTTTAAGAAGTAGGTACCTCTTCCAATATTTACAGACTAGTTTTGACAGGTAAAGTCCTTCAATAGTCAGCTCACCAGAGTTTCTGGGTAGATTGTCTGGTGGTGAGTATGGGTAGGTTTGCTTCTGGTGTCTTCAGGTAGGCAGTTGTGGTACCTGGGTCAGTAAGTAGTCAGGCCTGGTTCTTGGATCCAAGGGGGCCACCTTGGTGCCTGATTCCAGAGGGGCTAGGCCTAGAGCCTTGGTTCTCTTGGTTGAGCCTGGCATTTGGATTCATAGGTCTGGCCTGGTGGCTAAGTCCACCATGGAGGTCTGGGACATGGTTTCACAGAGGCATGCTTGGTGTCTAGGACTGTGATGTTAGGCCTGTAGGGGTGGACCTGTTGCCTGGCTCCATGGTGGCTGGGAAGTGCAGAGTTTTACTGGGGCAGGCCTTGACCCTGGTTCTTCTAGGGCCTGGAGCCATAGGAGCCCGATTGGCAGTGGTGTGGGCCTGGTTCTGGGGTTTGCAGTGAAGTCAAGTGTTCACTCTTTTCCCAGGGCAAGGTTGTCTCTCTCCTCACTGCCTACCTGGGCCTGGAGAAGGGGAGACAGGAGTAATGTGAAACTACGTTTCTTACCTTCTTCAATGCATTTTTTTCCTTTTTTCTGAACTCCACCCAGGTGCTATCATCTCTACCTAGAATTCTTAGATCTTGCGAGATTATTTTTGCATGTGAATATTTGCTCAAATTAATGTTTCTGCAAAGGAACAACCACTGGAAACTTGCTAAAGTCAGAAAGTCGAGTGATATATTGTTAAATTTAATTTTTAATCATCCATTCTTTGTATATAGAAAGGTAATAGATTTTTTGTAATGTTGATCTTGTATTTGATGTCCTTGTTAAATCACTTGTTAGTTCTCATAGGGTTTTCTTTTTTTAAGATCCTTTAGAATATTCTATGCACATCATCATAATATCTGTGAATAAAGGCAGTTTTACTTCTTTCTATATAGTGTGTGTCTCTCATCTTTTTTCTTCTCTTATTGCATTGGATGGTATCACCAGTACCATATTATACACAGTAAATATTTTTACCTTGTCTGCCATCTTAGAGAGAAAGCATGTCTTCTTTCACTCTTAAGTATGACGTTAAGTTATTTTTGTTCCATGTGCTTGGTGTACCTATCACCTTCAAACCCACCTAGCTCTAGGTTTTTTCCAGTGTACTTTATTACACTGATATAGTTCCATTTCATTTATCGTCAGTTGAAGTTTTTTTTTAAATCATGAATAGTTGTTGAGTTTTGTCAACTGTTTAGGTATCTATTGAGATGATGGTATGATTTTTTTGGGCGGTTTGTAGATATGGCAAATTACACTGATTTTTTTTTAATATAAACTGATTGTTGCATCTTTAGGTAAACCTAAGTTGGACACAATGTATTATCCTTTGTTTAAAATATTGCTGGATGCAATTTAGTAAAATTTTGTTCATAATTTTTGCATCATGTTCATGATAAATATTGGTCTGTAGTTTGCCTTTGTGTAATGTCTTTGTCTGTTTTTGATAACTGGATAATGCTGGCCTTATAGTATGAGTTGGGAATTACTTTACACACCTCTGTTTCTGAAAAGTTTATATAGAATTGGTATTATTTCTTCCTTAAAGGTTTGCTGTAATTCAGCAATGAAGTCATTTAAGCCTAGAGTTTTCTTTGTAAGATTACCTACCAATTGAATTTCTTTGGTATAGGGCACCAAGTTTTCTTTTTCTTTTTTTTTTCCTTGAGTGAATTTTAATAGTTTGTGTTTCAAGATATTTATTCATCTTATTTGTTAAATATATTGACATAAAGTTATTCATGATATATTTCAATTATCCTTTTAATGTCTGTAGGATATGCCACGATATCCCTTCTTGTTACTGATATTGGTCAGTTGAATCTTCTCTATTTTGTATTAGTCTGTCTAGAGGTTTACCAATTTTATTAATCTTTTCAAAGAAACAGTTTGTGGTTTTATTGATATAATCTTTTGTTTATCCACTTTCTATTTCAGTGATTTCCATTTTTAATTAATTATTTCTTCTTCCTGCTTACTCTGGGTTAATTTCTCATTCTCTTTCAAAAATTTTAGGGTAGAATCTTAAATAATTTGAAATCTCTTTTTTTTCAATATAAGCATTTAATGTTATATACTTCCCTCTAACCATTACTTTAGCTTGAACCCTGCAAATTCTGATATGTTGTATCTGATATTCTTAGTGACTATTTTTATTTGCTCTATCAAATAATGAATGAAGAATTTGGAAATAGACTGTGCCTATTTTTTCAGAGTTTTCACTTAATTTTTAAGTTCTGTTTTTAGGTGCTCACATATTTAGGAATGAAATGTGTTCTTAATGAATTGACCCCTTTATTGTTATGAGATATCTCTCTCTATCCCTGCTAGTAGTCCTTATTTTGTATTAATATAGTCACTATTGTTTTCTTTTAATTAGTATTTGCATTATATCTTTTTTTCATCCTTTTTATTTTTTATTTGGATAAATTAGGAAAAATATTTGTCCAAATATTTAAAGTGGTTTTTAAAAATAGGCAGCATATAGTAGGATGTTGCTTTTTTAAAATCCAATCTGTCAGTGTCTTCCTTTCCTGAAGAATTAAAAAAGTTTTTTTTTTTTTACAGTATAGGTCTGCTTGCGGTGAATTCTCTCACCAAAAATACATCTAGCTTGGATGGGGTGGTAGTGGTGGAACATTACAATAGTTTCCTAGTTGATTCTGATAAGTCTTTTTCTATAAGAGCTTATTAAGGGCTGGATGCGATATCGATTCCCATTTTTACATATTTTCTCCAATGTTACTTCTCTATGATATAATAAACTTATACTTAATAAGCTTATATGATGGTCCATCATATAAACACATATGGACATATATAAGTCCATGTATGGCATATGATGGATTAGTATACAGCCATTAAAAGTGATGCTTCCAGAGCATATTTAATGAGACTGGGAATGCTTATAATGTAATTATAAACTCTTTTTATTAGTCTGGAAAGAAAGATATGTTAGTATCAATGACTGACTGATATATATGGCTAGAAAAGTTGCTATTGATTTTTACTTTCACATTCTATTTTGTATTTTTCAAATTGTCTGCAATAAGCAAGAATGTATTAAGAAGTTCACATAATACAGTTAAGAGTACTCACCATAAGTAACTCCCTTTTCATTTGGTGTGTACTTCCCAGACTTTTCTTTGTGATTTAAATATAGAGAGACATGATTTTTTAATACAACATATGATCTAGTGCATATTATTTTGCAACTTGAATTTTTCACTTACTATTTTTGTAGCACCAAATATACATCTACCTCCTTCTCCTCTTTGTTGCGTGGTGTTCCTCAGATTGTATATATCATAGTTTAGCTATTTTCTTGTAGTTGTACATGTAAATTGTTTCTTTTGGGGGGATAATAGACAAAACTGTAGATATTATAGATATTTTTTTAGTGCAAATGTGCAAATATTTCTTTCAGGTAGGTGTCAAGAAGGGAAACTGCTGGGCCAAAGGTTATGCACATTGTATATTTTAATGAGCACTAATAAATTGCCTTAAAAATGTACTAATTTATGCTGTCATTAATAGTACCTGTGTTTCTCCAAAACCTTTCTAACCCTTGCTATTATAAATCTTTAATAATTTTGCTAATTTTATGAGTGAAATCTGCACACCTGATTTTAATTTGTACTTCCCTACTGTTTCAGCATTTTTTCAAGCTTGTTTTTATCCTTTACATTTACTCCTGTCTCAATCGATTTCATATCCTTACCTCCTTTTATAAAGGGTTGTCTTTTTTTCCTAGTGATTCAAGGTGTTAGTTTACATATTTTGGATATTAGTCTTTTGTTACACAGGTTCTGTGATTTTCTGCTGATTTATCATGTGTGTTTCATTGAACAGAACTGTTAAGTTTGATAATAGTCAACTATTTTTCTTTATGGTTCTCTAAAGTCCTTTCCTATCCCATTTTTCCCTTTTTCAAAAATAATTCTTAGAGCTCTGTAATAAAAGCTCTCTCAATTATGTGGATATTAATTTTGTGAATAGTGTGAGGTAGTTATCTAACCTAATTTGTTTTTCAAATGAATAACTAATTGTCCAAACACTGTTTATTAATCTCTTCCCACTGGTTTGAAATGCCAACTTCTTTATATAAGAAATTCCCATACATACATACATGTACTGCCTTCAGTTTCATTGTATATGCTTATTTCATTACCATTACAGATTTACTCTGTGGTTTTATAATATGCTCTGACATGGGGCATGTCCCACCCCCTTTATTTATTTATAATAAAAATGGTTTAAAAAATCTATTATTCATTGTTTAACTTCCTGATTCTCCAGTCTTCCTTAAGTTTCAGATGACAAGGAATTAAAATTATCCACAGGCAAAACAAAGGAGCCTGAGAAGTCAGGGAAAGGAGAAAAAAAGAAAGAGACACCTTCGAGATGGTATTTTCCCTCTTACACTTCAAGAAGTTACCCAGTGAATTATCCCCATATCAATTAAGGTAGATTCTATGTGTTCAGCCACTGTCTAAATCAAAGCTAGCTCTGGTTTTCATTGCTAGCCAATTAAGAGTGGCAGGGACCATGTAAATACAAAATGTGAATGGATAAGAAAGAGAAACATGAATCTATGTGAAAAAATAAACAAAGACTGAAGTGAATAAGAACATGGTGAGAGAAAATAAAAAATACATGTATTCTTTTTTTTAAAGATTTTATTTATTTATCTTTAGGGGGAAGGGAAGGAGAGAGGGTGATAAATATCAATGTATGGTTGCCTCTCCTGAGGACCCTGCTAGGAACTGGTCTGCAACCCAGGCATGTACCCTGACTGGGAATCGAACCGCAATTGTTTGGTTCGCAGGCTCGCGCTCAATCCACTGAGCTACACCAGCCAGGGCCTAAAATACCTGTATTCTTTTTATGGACCCACCTGTCAAGAAATCAAATTTCTGAGCCTATTGCATCTATTGTGTTGTGGGGTCTTTCTGCTACCTCTACTTATATCACTTAATTTTTATATAGATTATAGAGGGATCAGTTCTTTACTTGATAATTGAAATGATAAAGGAAAAGTACTATTAGGAATATCATATTAATGAGTAATAGAAAATATGTTAATTGAAAGTTGGTCAGCATTAAAAATGGAGTAAAACAGGATCTGTAGTAAAATAATCACACTAAACAGTTTAATCTTTAAATCTAACCATTGTACACAGTATAGTTATACTTATAGTTGTATCTGTTTCCACAAGTAGTAGAATCATTATGTGGGCCAGCAGGGCTTTGATCAACAGTTAATTATGTACAATAAATTTAATTATTCCTGGTTGAAATAACATGTTGATAGGATGTGGCGATTGTGAAGGACCTTGTGTCCAGAGCAATGTGGCCAAAGTTTCAGTGCCCAGTAAACAGGAATAGGCAATAATAAAGTCTTTTAATGATCATTCACACAGAAATAGCATCATTTTGGGGGGTGCCAAAACATGAACATTGTGATTTACTGCTCTCCTTTTAACTCATCGATTTATAACTAGTTGCCGTCTGTTTAACATCAGACTATTTTTCCTACTAAAGCAACAACTGAGCTAGTTGTAAGAATCTGCCTCAAGAAGTACAATAAAACTGCATTTTAAAGTCATTTCTTTACTTGCTTTACATTAAGTTTCAGGTTGGAGACAAACCACTAATTACATATACCATAATGAGATTTACCATTACAATAGCAAATGAGTGAAGGTTATATTTTTTAAAATAATAGAAGTGTAATATCTTAGTACTGGAGTTGTCCCTACTGAATTTGTATTTTAAAATGTTCATAATCTGCTAGTTTCATGAAACCTAACAACCATTGGTTTTAGAACAAACTTTTTTGTATATCTGAAAGTGTAGCTTTTGATGGTAGCTATCAAATTAATTTTGTGGTGTGAGATAGATATCTAACCTAATTTGTTTTTCAAATGAATAACTAATTGTCCAAACATTGTTTATTTTCAAATTCAAAATTTTAATTTCAAAATTTTGAAAATAGTTACTAGTGTAACTATTTTACATATCAGCTAAATTAATGTGAATTGTATAGCAAAGTTCTCCAAGTGGACTTCAGGTAAGTTGTGAGCATTTCCTAGGAAACTATCATCTGTCAAGTTGCTTCCAAGCTACTGTCTTAGCTTGGTCCTCTGCTAAGCAGTGTATTTCTGAGCTCATTTCACAGCGGGCGCTGATGAGAGGTAGGAGTGTGTAGACGCAGTGATGCCGTAGGGTACGTTAGGTACGTTCAAGTGCTTCCCGCTCTTACCCGTTGGGCTTGGACTTTTGACTGCGATCTGGCTTCCTATTCAGTCTGGTGCCTCCTAGTGCTCATCACCTGTATAATCTTCGGTAGTTGCGAGAAGCAAAGGGGTTCAGGGACCTCAAGGGTACTTTCAAGAAAAGCATTCCATTACTGTGAACTGTATGGATCCAGATTTCCTCTATGTCCAAAGTTATGGTATAAATTACATGCGTGCTTCATAAACTTCTAGAGGAAGAGGGGATGTTGTTTTACTAACCCACCAAGCAAAGTTGGAAAGTGGATTCAGCTTTCTCAAATTTGTGGTAAAAGACTCAAAGTTCACCCCTCTTCCTTGTATCGTTCATTTTATTTCGTCAAAGAGTTCGCTATGATCCTTGATTTCAGTAGAGCAGCCCATATTTGAGAGCCAGAATATCTGCCTTGGAGCTGGAACGGAGAATGCCCACAACTTATCTTAATTGCTCTGGAAGAGGGAGGAGGATAAAAGATAATTCTCCCTGTCTGCTTCCCCAACCCAATCAATAGTAATCTCATGCGCAATCCAGAGCTTCTTTTTCCCCTACGGAAGCCGTCGTTAGTTTTTCTGTCTCTCTGAGTTCAGGCTCTGGTTCCGCTGCTTTGCCTTTCCCCTCCACCCCCACACCCCTACACTACTGCAGCTTTCTCCATTAAAGATGAACAACAGATCATTTTTCTTTGCACAGCAGCCCTGAGAGCTCTTTCTAGCACCAGTAGAGCATTAATGGGAATCTCTCCTCTCGTCCTGCACCCCTTTTCTTTTTTTTTCTTTCTTGCTCTTCTTCCACAATTAATCTCTAAATAATGATTTTCCCAGCTAGCGCTGATTTAAGGATGGGGTTCAGCGACTCATGGTGACGCTCCCATAAGCCTTCTTTTGGAGGCGGTTTTCCAAAAGAAAACTACAACTCCCATGAGGCATTAATTAAAGTAGCCGCCGAGCATCATGGAAGTCGTAGGCTCCTTCCTCCAGAGCCTCTTTCACTTCTCGAAAGAGCAAACTACAAGTCCCAGGAGCCTCGGTACTGGCACGCCTGCGCGAGAGCCCCAAGAGTGAGGTGGGGGAGGGGTGGGGGTGGGGCTGCCCCGGGCGGTGGGGGGCGGGGTCCAAGCGGGCTGTGTGGAGACTTCAGACTCCCGGCGCCATTTAGCGCGGCGAGTTTCACCGGCGGACGCGGCTCTTCACCCTCGACCACTCTGCACCCCCGTCTTCGGTGATAGAAGGCACCTGTTGGGGTGACTACTCTTTTCTTTCCCAATCCCCCTTCACCCAGTCTTCTCGGTCTCCTCTGCTCTCGGCCCAGAGAAGCAGCGGAGCTCCGGCCCCGCGCTGAGCGGCCCTCCCCTCCCCACCGTTCCCTCCCCACCGTTCCCTCCCTCTGTCAGCCCCCGGCAACCGGTCCGGGAGGAGACGGGGGTTTGCCAGGCCCGGGGCGGGCGGGGAGGCCTCGGGGAAGGGGGGGCCCGCTCCTCAGGCAGGGAGGCTTCGAGGCTTCGAGCCTTCACATCCGGGCGATGGACGCCTTGTGAGACTGGTGCCTCTCGCTGGGGGCGCGTTTGGGAGGCGGCGACCGACTGACTGTCCCGGAGCCTCCGGGCCTGGCCCTCCCTGGCCTTGCTCGGCCCCTCCCACTCTCTCTGGCCCTGGAGCTGCCACCGCTCGGGAGTCCGTGCTGGTCCCTGCCTCCCGTCGCGGCCGCCCTCCGGGCCTAGCCCGCCCAGCCCGCGCAGCGGCGGCGGCTGGCGGCGGGAGCTGCCGCTGCATCCGCCGCATCCGCTTCTACTCGGTGCCGGCTCCTTATGACTGCGGCGCCTCAGCTGCTACAGCCTTTCCGGCCGCCGCTTGCCGCAGGATGGATGCGAGTCGCGAGGCGCTAACCCCGGTGGCTCAGCTCCTCTATAGCCCGCCGACGAGCCCGCCTTTTGAGCCGAAGCAGCCGTCGCTACTGGGCCTCGTGTCCCGCCTCGCCTCCGGGGTGACTTGTCAGTGCTGAGTGAAGAGTCGTCCGATTTGATCCGAACCCGGCGGGAACTGGAGCCGTCGCAGCGGAACCTGCCGACCTTCACTGCTCCTCTGGGTCAACCCCTCATCTGCTTTTCATTCACAAAGTCGAGCCGGCTCGCCTCGCTCCAGCGGACAGACCATGTCTGGCGGCGCCGCGGAGAAACCGAGCGGCACGCCAAGCTCCCTGTTTCTCTCGCCGCCGGCGCCTTCCCCCAAGAATGGCTCCAGCTCCGATTCCTCTGTCGGGGAGAAACTGGGCACTGCGGGGACTGACGCTGGAACTGGCAGGACTGAGGAGTACCGGCGTCGCCGCCACACTATGGACAAGGACAGCCGTGGTGCGGCCGCAACCACCACCACCACCGAGCATCGCTTCTTTCGTCGCAGCGTCATCTGCGACTCCAACGCCACCGCGTTGGAACTGCCCGGCTTCCCGCTTTCTCTCCCTCAGCCCAGCGTCGCCGCCGTGGGTCCGCAGACTACTCCACCAGAGCCCCACCGCGAGGAGACCTTGACCCCTACCACCGCTGCCCAGGTGGGTCAGCAGCCTGCCGCCGCTGTTGCTGCCCCTAGGGAACCCGTCTCCGCGGGCCCTGCGGCCACGACTGCCCCCACCAGTACCAGTAGAGACCGCCAAGTTCCCCAGCCGGACCATGTGGGGAGCAAAGAGGAGCCTCCAACGGCGAGGAGCGGCAGCGGTGGCGGCAGCGCCAAGGAACCGCAAGAGGAACGTAGCCAGCAACAGGACGATATCGAAGAGCTGGAGACCCAGGCCGTGGGAATGTCCAATGATGGCCGCTTTCTCAAATTTGACATCGAAATTGGCAGAGGCTCCTTTAAGACAGTCTACAAAGGACTGGACACTGAAACCACTGTGGAGGTCGCCTGGTGTGAACTGCAGGTATAGCCCCGCCTACTTCTTTATTTTACGGTGGTTTGAACTTCAAATATGGCTCGCTTAAGCCAGTTTATTGAGTTTACCCTTTACTTGGTTTTTTCTAACTATTCGCTCTGAGTAGGAGGGCAGCTTTTGAAAAGAGATTTAAACTAGATTTTGCCGCACGTACCAGGAATTATTGATAGACGACGAGATTTGTTGCTAGGGAAATCGTCGGGGACAAATGCATTGCCTACTTGTTATTGTTATAGTATATGGAAGGAAATTTGGAATTAGTGGGGAAGTATTTGAGTTTGGAAAGTACAGTCTTCTTGACTTGTGCATTTCAGTTTCATCAAGGCTCTGCGGTGATGAGCTGCTGGTGTGTTACATGCATATTTCCATCCCTGAGTTCAGGCTGTTCTTTTTAAATAAGAACGACCTTGTTCACGAGTGACCTTCCTTTGGCTATATCTTGGTGGTTACACAGGCATTTAATAATAACTACTATAAAAAAAACTTTCTTTTCTGCTAAATACTTTGTGACTAGTAAGGTACAATAAGTCTTTGATATCGTACCTCCTAATGATGCTTAAGCCTTATGGTAGCTGGCAGTAAGTTGACCTTGTTAATTGAAACTAATATGTATGTCTTCGGACCATTCACCATACAATGAAAAGTAGGAGTGCACACAAAACTGTCTTAAGTGCTTTGAGTGTTGTGTTATTATTTTTTAAATTTTGTTAAAAAAGGTTTTTAAGCCAGGTTTTCCCAAGAGCTTATAGGAGTCACAGTAGTTCCTTTTTAACCTCTCAGGGGGGTTTTCCTGATGTAAATAATGGTGTGTCATTCTGGTTGACAAGTGTATTCTAGGTTTAAATAGCTGGGTTTGGGCTACTTGCTGCTTGACCTGTAGAAGCTTGATTTCCTCACCAGGAAGTGAGCACAGGTTATTGGAAGAAGCAGAGTAACACTGAATGAAAAAGTCAGCTGTATCATACATGAAGAATGCCATTATCCATATTCTTCTTGCCAGGAAAGTGGACCACGCTGAAATAGGATATGAAAGTAACTGAATGATCTAGAAATTTTGTTTTATCCATGCTAATAATTCTTAATTCTTTTGACTGTCACTTTTCAAATGGCCAAGGCCATATCAAATGGGAAGGGAAATTAACTCAACATGTGGAAGGAAGTAAATTTAAAAACTGACATGTTCTCTAGAACATGATTTCTTAGGTTTTACTGTTAATGATGTGGAACTTGTAAGGCACTGTGAAATAACTACTCAATTTTATAGGGGTTTAGGGTTAAAAAGGTGGCAGAGTTTTTTTTTAACTTGCTAAACTATAATTTTGTCTCCATTGGTCAGTCTTACTCAAAAACTTAGGTCTGATTTCTTTTGGTTTACCGGCAAAAAATTTGTTTACAGGCATACACCTATTTCTTTTTTGTACCCAGGATGCCTGTTGCTACTGATTCTGGGTTTTATTCTTCTGTTATCATTTAATATTTGAATAGGTGATTTTTAACAATTTTTTTTTCATTAATTGGTTATCTAACCCTCTTAAGACTGGATCCAAGTAAATTTTGTGGATTAATTTTTATAGTTTCAATTAACTTTGAAGACTTCTGTGCGTTTGTTTTTCTTTGTCACCTGGGATTTTCTGTTAGTTTTCTGTCTTGAAACTAATAGTACAATGGAAAAAACTCAGCTTGTCTAATGTCACAGTAAGAATTTTGTCTGAGCACTGAGTTTTCCTTAGAACTCATGACTTTTTGGATTTTTGTTCTCTGTCTAGGCATGGACATGGTCAGACTAAAGAATATTAAGATTTGGTTGCAGAACCTCTAATTCATTGAGTGGTACCCTGGTTTAGAACTCCAAGTGTCATTTAACCCTGCTAAAATAATTTTTTATTTTGTTTGTTAAAAATGTAATTATTCTAGCCCCAGGATTCCTTTATAGCAGTAGGACATTTGCCAAGTAACCTATTCAGTAAGTTAGTATTTGAGGATTTTTGGGGGGGTGGGGGGGTGGGGAGGATCCAAATTTAAAAACAAGTCAAGGGATTACTAAAGTATTGAGAAGAAAGGAAAGCTCTTTTCACTAGATGTACACTTCTAATATATGTGTTTTTCTGTAGGAAGATAGGAGAAATATTGTGTTCATTTGTTGAGTTAAAAATCTAAGTGTATTAAAATCAGAAGAAACCTTAGGTTATTCTGCCCACTTATTTGAAATAAATAAAGAAAGAAAGAAAGAACCTGAAATCATAGAGCAGGTAAATGATTTGCTTAGGTTGGTAAAGAACGCAAATTAAACTGGTTAGGACCTAATAATTTGGGAAATGATAGAGCATTTGTAGTTTAGTAGATGGCTAATTAGTAAATCTCAAGTAAAGCAATTCTGTTTTGGTGTGGAAGATGTCAGATTCGTGACTTATGATGTTATTGATTTGATCACTTCCAATGGACAAATAGGCATTTTGGGATGGAGAATGCGTAAGTATGGAATGTATAAATCAAACTTGTTTCCATCAAGCTTATTTTAGAATCACAGTTTGCATAGTTGTCTATTAAAACAAGTGTCAATTCTTTAAACAATACATAGGTAATGCTTTGATACCACAGGATCATAAGTGATAACAGATCTTTTTTTTTTTTTAAGATTTTATTTATCTTTAGAGGGGAAAGGAAGGAGAGAGGGAGAGAAATATCAATGTATGGTTGCCTCTCGTGTGTCCCCTGCTGGGAACTGGCATGCAACCCAGGCATGTGCCCTGACTGGGAATCCAACCTTGATCCTTTGGTTCGCAGGCTGGCGCTCAATCCACTGAGCCACACCAGCCAGGGCTGATAAAAGATCTTTTAATACACAGATTTCTTTACCTGGCTTTATTAGGCAAATGATGTGCCTTTGGTAAGAAAATGTTAGACTGGACTTGGAAGAGTTTACATTGCTATTCTAGGAAGGATCTTATTTTTAAGAAACAGCATGATTGGCTTTAAGAAAACTTACTGATAGATTTAAGAATGATTTACTTTACACACTTCTCTCCCCAAGTTGCTTCTAAATACAGAGTACACTTAATATATTCACGTTCTGTATCGATGAGATTGTTTCCATATCCACCTGAAAGGAAAGGTCATATCATAAATTTTGTTGAAGCTCCAATATACTTAGTGTTTCTCTGGCTTTTATTAAGTTGAGGCTCATGTCTCAGTGTGGGCATATGATACTAATGTTTTATAAAAAGTTTAACTGTGCTTCAGAAATGGGATGTGATTCTATGATTAAGACACCATAATTTATTTCTTTGCTATAGCTCTTAAAATAACTAATAGAACAGAATCTTTCCATTGGCAGCTGAGGATTGTTTTTATCTTTACTTTTTACATTTGTACCATGTTTCTTGTTTTTTTAGGAGAGAATTTGCAGTCCCAGGAACTAGATTTCAGGGAATAGTCTTTGGAGTTTTTGTTTGTTTGTTTGTTTTTAATTCTGAGTCCCTTGTAGAGTATGGGCAAATTGAGATAACTCAAAGGTAGCTGCCATGTATATCAAAGAATGTTTGGTGACTTGTTTGAAGTAAATCTATTATCACTTCTAAACAGGGCACAATAGAATTAAAGACAGGATAATTTTGGTTAGGTAAGATTTGATTTAAAACATATGTAGATTTAATTGCTGCAGGAAGTACCTCTGTGGTAGAGGAATTGAGAATTACATTTTAGATTTTTAGTGATGTAGTTAGTTCTTATTTAGTTTTAGGGGTTTATATATGTTTTCCTTTTATTTACCTTTTTTTTTTACTTGTATCCCAGTTGTTCCTAATATAAGAACTTGGAAAGGATTTTTTTTTTTGTAAAACAAATTAGGAATCTATTGTTGCCTGGTGACTAAGTTTGTTTCTTGACATTTAGAATTTAGTGCAAGACTATGATGATTTCAAAAGTCATCCTAGTTAAACCCTAGGGAAACAATCAACTAAAACCGGACCCTCATTTTCAGAAATCATCTTAAATCTGTTATTTGAGTTTTCTGGTAGCTTTTAAGTTTTTTAGATAAAACTGGAAAAGCAGCTGAGAAGTTATGCTGAAATAACAGTTTCTGAGAATATTAATGATTATAGTTGTTAAGTTTTAGTGTACTAGTTCTTTATGTTATTTTTAGTATCTTGCATTTTATTTGCATTCTTTTTTTTTTTTAAATATAGGACCAATCTAGACTGCAGGAATGGGTTTGACTTAGCAGCATGACCTAAATTTAGATTTGAAGAGGGCACTATTTTTCTGCAGTAAAACATAGTACTTAAGAACTAAGCTGCCTGGTTTGGCTAATATTTGTGTCACCGTGAGCAACTTCTGTGCTAGTTTTTTATCTCTTAGTAGGATGTAAAAAGTACCTATTTTATAGAGTTGTGATTGTTAAATGAGTTTATGTATACATACATATGTATATGTATATATACATGCATAGCAATCATTTAGGACAGGTCCTGGGATATAAATATTAACTGATGATACAGCACTCTTTTAGGCTGTCTTTTGGAGGTATCTATGAAAATTTTGTTTGACTTGTTTACATTTATGCTTGAAAAATAATGTAGTGAAACTCTTACTGTTGCTTCCATTCTTGTAGGAGGATATTTGGAAGTGAACATGGAGTCATCAGTGCTTTCAAATTCCTTTACCTGTTTTGTGTCTAACTTTCTAATTTCACAAGCTGTCACTTTCCCAAACTAGTAGTTCTTTCTGAATTACTAGTTTACAGAATTTGCTAAAATCTTTTTCCTTTTGGGATCATTCTTACAACATTCCTTAAACTGATTTTAAATAATTTACCTTGTTTGTCTGTTCCAGTAGTTTTTGAGCTCTCTGAAGATATATGTAGGTGCCCAATGTACTTTACTTAATTTATTATTTTTAATGTTATTGATATTTAGATAGAGGTGGAGAGAGAGAGAAAGACAAAACAAAATATTGATTTGTTATTCCATTTATTTATGCATTCATTGGTTGCTTCTTGTGTGTGCCCTGACTGGAGATCAAACCCGAAACCTTGGCATATTGGGAACAATGCTCTAACCAATTGAGCTATCTGGCCAGGGCTCAATGTACTTTAATACAAATTAACTTTTTTCTTTTATCAACTTAGAAATAGTTATAGATCTCAGGGTTGTTTCATGCATATTCCTCGTCTTTCTTTGGTCCACAGCATATTCTCTAATCTCATATTGGGAGAGTTCAATATGGTATAATACAGTACTATATAATGGAAAAGACATCCAAGAAAGAACATGTAGGTTGTAGGTTACCCAATTACCTAACTTTAAGTTAAGGAACTTAATTTGTTATGCTGACTTGTGAGTAATATGTATTACTGACTTAACAGAATTGTTAAAGATAACTGAAATACTTATGAAGGTACTTTTGAAAATTGTGAAGTGTTATATATAATATAAGAAAAGGATGATGGTGCTTTAAAAAATCCTTTAAAGGCCATAAGTTGTCACATGTTACAACTTGATTATTTAAAACATCTTAATTAAAGTTGGCTTTTAGGAGCTTTTTGCTGTCAGCTTAGGAATTTTATCAAATCTTAAGACAAAAGGGAAATAGCTTTTCAGACTGAAGAAACGTTACCAGAAACTCTTATTAAGAGCGTTTTTATTTGTACAAGGACAGTGCCTTTGACAGGTGGCAAACTTCATTTTGTATGTGGTTTTAAAAAAGATTGGTTATTGATGCAATGTACATGAGAGGAAAACTCGGTAATTCACTTGGTTTTTGTGGTTGATTTAATTGATCATATAATATCTCCACCTTAAACTTAGATTTTTCAGATGGGATTTCATATAGAATTTACTTTTTGATGTTACGAGTTGAATCTTGGCATTGCAAGATTAACTTATTAAATGTACTGTGCTGAATGAAAATGCATAATGATTTTTAGAAAAGAATCATTGCATAAGCTGTTTTCATCATGAGCAAATTAGTTTTCCCAGGAATTTAATAATTCTTTTTTTAAAAATAGGCTTAATTCACTTTATTTTTTTTGTATAAAATTATGCGGTGCCTACAGCTAGAGCCTGAGTCTTCTGCACAGAAATTCTAGTGTGGGTCTTTACAAGATGGTCAGTGAATTCCTGATTAGGAGATTTGGTGAACATGGTCTCTTTCCAGAGGTCAGAGGTAAAATAGCTTTAGGTCTTGGAGAAGGCATCAAAGCTAGTGCCCCTGGGAGTAGGGATGAGGCACACCAGCACAGAGTCATAGAGGTCATTCTTGCAGGGGATGGTGTGGGGCTTGTGGATCTTGTTTTCCCCAGTAGCCTCACTCACAGGGACAATAGAGGGTTTGGCCAGGATGATGGTCCCTGTAATAACAGTGGCTACCTTCTTGGAGCACTTAAAACCCAGACTAACAGTACATTGTAGTCCCCAGTGGAACTACATAAATGCCTTGAACTGGCTCTTCTGGCCAGTGCAAGTCTGCTTTTGCATGGCAGTCTTCAAAACCTTCTACTTAAGGGATACCCCCAGAAAAAGTCATCTATCTCAGATTCCTTGATGAGAGGGGAAAAGAGATGCATCTCTACCAGGGACATGATCTTCATGTTCTTAACCAGGTGGCCCAGCTTGGTGATGGGGATTCACTCCTTGTCCTCTTTCCTGCCTTCATGAGCTCTGTGTCCCCTAGGCCCCCACCAAGACCTCAGATGCTGCTGCCAAATCCTCCCTGGAAGCAGCTGTGACCTCCCATTCCAGTGCTTTGGGGCTTCCAGGCCTTCGAGCCTCTTGCAGCACCGGTGTCATCTACCATTTGATGTTTCCTCAGAGAAGAAGCTTAAGAATTCTTTTTAAATTTATTTTTTATTTTTTTAATTTATTTACTTTTAGAGAGAGGGGAAGGGAGGGAGGGAGAGAAACATCACTGTGAGAGAGATACATAGATCTGTTGCCTCTCGCATGTCCCCAACTTGGGTCCTGGCCCACAACCCAGGCATGTGCCCTGACTGGGAATCAAACTGATGACCTTTTGGTATACAGGCCGGCACTCAGTCCACTGAGCCATGCCAGCCAGGGCAAGAATTCTTAAGAAATTTCAGAATAATTTAGAAACGAGTGTTTGGAAATCTAATGGTATGTCATATATTCAGGTCAGTTAACAAAAACCACACTGATTATTTCTGTAGATGTCTTTTGCACAGCCAAAGTTCAGTTTCTCAGAGACAGATGATCTTTTTCTTTGTCAGTATGTACATGGTAGATGGTCTTGTGTTAATCAAACATACACACACGCACACCAGACAGTGAGAGATGAAACTGGTTAGTGAATCAAATAATTATTAATGTGCACATTTTCTCTTATTAGTAGATAGAGGTAAATAGATTGCTTAGGATAATGACAACATTATCTTCACGGCTACTAATTTTTGAGGTTAATAACCTGATACATTCATCTCTATGTGGATACTCTCATTATTTGGACTGGTAGGTCATTGTGGATTAAGGTAAATTTGGGAAATGCAACAGATCATCTTTTTTACATGCCGAAGAGTTCTGAGGCATTATCATCATATGTGCTCTTTGAACACTCCACACAGCCCTCCCACACAAATACTCAGCTATAGGTAGTGTAGAGTAGGTAAAGAATTATAAGCAAAGAAGTAAATTGGTTAGATATGGGTAGTAATTGGGAAGAATGGATTTAAACAGTACAATGACTGCATAATTTAGTTAGTGTATGAGTATGAGATTTCAAGGCCTGAACAAGGGCTTTAGTGCAGGAGTGGCATCTTTCAGTATTTAGGAGATAAAACAACAGAGTTTAGTATTAATTCAACTTGGAGGAAAAATGAAGGATGGATAAGAGGGTGGGGCTAGATGATGGTCAATTGAGGGAGGGTATAAGAAAGAGTAGGGGTTTTGTTTTTTCAAGATACTGAGTTTGAGGTAGTTGTGGAACCTTCAGGAAGTTTAAATGTTAGTTGGTTATATTAATGAACCTCAAAGAATAGGTATGAGGTAGAAATAGAGGCTGATGGTTCTCAAATGTCTATATTAGTCACAGCTGAAATAATGAAAGTAAATGAAATCATCTAAAAAGAGGAGATGTGTGTGTGTGTGTATCTCCTTTTTTTTCCCTTGATATCAAATGTATGTGTATATCAAGAGAAAGAAATAGAAGAGACAGTGGAGGAATAATGGTCCTAGGGCAAAACAGGAATAATGAATAGATGGGCTAAGGATAAAAGGGCCCAGGGGTTAGATTCAATAGAACACTAGAAGAATGGTATTATTAAGGGAATAAAATTTCAAGAAAAGAATATAGCAGAGAAGTCCAATTTGCATGGTAGTAATTGTTGAGAATGAATTTTTGAAGTGTAGAGATTAGGTTATTGAAATTGTATATTACATTTGGCTATTGAGTCATTATCAACAAAATTTAGGATTACCTAAGGGAGAGGGAAGAGTGAGTAAAACAGAAGCACCTAAGTAAATGTAAGTCACTGGTAATATGCTAGATTTCTGAAGTAGGATGAGTAAGGGAGAAGTACATAATTAGGTATAAGTAACTGGTAATATCCTAAGCTTGTGCATTGTTCACTAGCACTTGTGGCTTTTTAAATTTAAATTAAAATGGAATTTATTTTTTTGAAACAATTTAAAAACTCAGCCCTTTAGTTGCACTAGCCACATTTCAAGTGTTCAAAAGCCACATGTGGCTACCATGTTAGATGGCTCAGATATAGAACATTTCTAGGTTTTATTGGAGTCAGTATCTAGATCTTTTCCTGAGTTCTGTGTGTTTTTAAAATAGCTTTTTAAAGATATAATTCATACCCCATAAAGAATATACAGTGTGGTACTTTAGCCCTGGCTGGTGTGGCTCAGTGGATTGAGTGCGGGCCTACAAACCAAGAGGTCGCTGGTTCGATTCCCAGTCAGGGTACATGCCTGGGTCGTGGGCCAGGTGCCAGTAGCGGGGGCACGAGAGGCAACCACACATTGATATCTCTATCCCTCTCTTTCTCCCTCCTTCCCCTCTCTCTAAAAATAAATAAATAAAATGTTTTTTTTAAGACTATACAGTGTGGTACTATACAGTGTGGTATAACTTAGGTTACACATTTAAAATATGTATCATGTATTAGTAATAAAGAAGAAAATAGCCTTTCATTTTTTGGAAAGATGTATAAAGGATGTCATCACAAACTCACATATACATGCAGAATTGACAATGATTAACATTATGTCACATCTCCAAATATTTGGTGATCTTAATGGTTTCAGATGAATGAGAAATTTTCAGTGGATTTAAGGAATAACTGAGGAAGGTTAAGAAGTAGAGAGAAGGAGTAGGTAATTTCTTTAGATAAGTTTGAATGAACATAGAGCAAAAAAGATTGAGTAAGTGGGAGATGTGATCTAGGATAAGGTGAATATGTGATCAAGAAAAGGTCTTTAAAAGTTGAAGCATTGAAATGTAGTGTTTGGTTATTCTTTGTGGGTAAATTCAATCCAAATAAGATTTCACACTTTATGCCATTTATCGACTAGTTTATAGAATACTCACTTAAGCTTTGGGTGCAGTGAGCTGATTTTTAAACAGTTTGTTTCTCTCCTATGATCTCTGGTATTTATGCTACATTTGCATGTCATTATGTTGATACATACTCTACAAGTGGAGCATCTCTCTGAAATTGTTATCTTTGTTTGTCATTTGAGGAAACAACCAGGGTTCTTGTAATTCCATTTCAAGGTTCTGAATTATTATACTGTTCTAGATTATGGTCAAAATGGACTTTTCTACAACAGAAAGCCTAAGTACTGAATATATTTTCTTCAAGCCTTGTCTTTTTGCAGTGCTCCTATTGCTAATTAATTTGGAAAGCTATTAAGAATTATTAATACTTACCTAATAAGAGCCCCTTATTTGTTGACAGGCATAATTCTTTGCCCACAGGATATTATTTGTAATTCTAACAACAGTGCAAGGCAGATGTTTTCTCAGTTTTATATTTGAGGAAACTAAGTCAGCCTTAAAAACTTAAGAACACATGGTATGTCTGAGTCCTTGTTCTTTCCACTGCAGAAGACTATTAACCCAGGAAGAATTTGAATTCTAGTGGAATTCTTAAGTCCTTTTGCTCTCTAGCAATTATAACTTGTCATTGAGCATTTTATACCTTTCCTATTTGCAGTTCATGAAATGTGAGTGTAGATCTCCACTAAAATGACATTTTAGCCAGTGTACACATGTAGATTCTATAAGAAGGAAGATGGCAAGTTTGTTTTATTAACTTCTTGGTATGTTCAGAGTTTTTTAGATGCTATTTATGTTGGTTACCTTAGAGAATGTTCTATTTAGGCTTTATTTAAGGAGAAGCAATAATGTTTCTAGCGGTCTATGTGTATCAAATTTCCATCTAATAGAGGCAATTTGAATGTCTGTAGTGTTAGTAGGATTTTTGTCAGTGGACCTTAGATGACATCTAATGTGTAAAGATGGCTGTTCATTTTCAAGTTTTACAATGTAATAATTAATTGGATTTCTAAATTCCTAAAATTTTTAGGTACCAGTGCTACCTACTTTTTTCCTCACCAGGAAAGCAGAGTTAAGGATATTGGATTACCAATATATAAGTTGATATGTTAATTGTTATTGTATAATTTCTACAGGATTTAGTTTTAATTACTTTGGAGATTGAGGTTATAGTTTGTTAAGCTTAGTTTCTTAAAAAATATATGTTCATTGATTTTAGAGAGAGAGAAAGAGTGGGGGGGAGAGAGAGAATCATCCATGTGAGAGAGAAACATTGATTGGTTACGTCTCATAGGTGTCCTGACCGGGGATAGAAACTGCAACCTAGGAATGTGCCCTGATGGGGAATTGAATCCTCAACCTTTTGGTGTACTGGATGACACTACAACCAACTGAGCCCCACCGGCCAGGGCTGTTAGCTCAGTTCTTGATACTAACGGTATAAACAAATTTCCCCTTGATTTTTAAAAATCTCATTACTTCTTTTTTTCTTCTCTTTCCTGTTTATTTTGACATATTATATATATACAGTTGAGAAGGATTTGGCTCTCTTGTTTGACTGAGATCCAAATAGAAATCTCACTTAAGTTTCATAATATGTCTTGAATCCTCTGGAATGTTGAATTTAATTCAGCATTGTTAAGGGAATAAGATATTACCTCACCTCCAGTAAGATTTCCAGATAAGTGAAGTTTTCTTCTGGAAGTAGCAAGACTTTGTATTAACAATTCTGTAAAACTCTGAAAAGTGTGTCTGTTGATATTATGCCTCTGTACCCAACAGCAGAGACTAATAATAAGCATATCATCTCATAGGCCTGGGTTCCTGGATGTTCCTTAGACTACACTGGTTCTTTGAAGTCAGACAATCCTATACCCAATTATACAAGGGGTAATCCATACTTGGGCACACCAAAAGCTCACCTCAAAATATGAGAAGTTTTTCAAAATATTTCTGTTGTGGTTAGATAGCTTCAGTATAGGGACTGGTCACCAGGGTTGGAACTTCCAGTCATATCCCCATCCCTGCCTCCAGAGAGGGGAAGAGGAGCTAGAGATTGAGTTAGTCACTACTGGCTAATGATTTTATCAGCCATGCCTATGTAATGAAACCTCCATAAAAAACCCTAAACAAAGGAGCTCAGAGAGCTTCCAGGTTGATGAACACCTCACATTGCTGAGAGGATGATACAGTTGAGAGGGCATGGCAATTCTGTGATACTCTTCCCATACTATGCCCTGTGCATCTCTTCATTTTGCTGTTCCTGAGTTCTGTGAGCCATTCTACAAGTAATCAAACCTGAGATGGGGGAGGGTCATGGGAACCCTTGTGTTTTATAGCCTGTCAATCAGAAGTATAGGCGGCAGCTCCACTGGGATATATGAAATCAGGGCAGTCTTGTGAGATTGAGTCCTTAAGCTGTGGGTTTTATGCTTACTCCAGGTATTTAGAGTCAGGAATGAATTGAATTATAGGACACCAATTGGTGTCCAGAGAATTGAAAACTGGACATGCATTTGTTGTCAAAAGTATTGAGAGTAAAGTCAGTTCAGAGTAGCCAGTGTCTTAGTTCCTCTTAATTTACTAGATGTTCTTTTAAGTTCTTTCTGCTGCTGCTTGGGGAATAAGGCTTTTTATTTTTTAGCTTTAGGGGAAAAGAGGTGTTATAAACTGCCCTGACTTTGTCACTGTAGGAAAAGATTGCAGTAATACAGATTTTTTTCCTTTCACCCACATTTGAAATAATTTCTAATAAGTGCAAATAACTAGTGTTAGCCTTAGTATCAAATGCAGTATTTGTTTTCTAAAGTTTTTCTGATGAAAATTTAACATTCAAGTTGAGATATGCTATGTGTAAAACATGTACTGGATTTTGAAGACTTAGTATGAAACTGTTAAAATATTCCAATTAAAAAATTAGTTACATGTTGAAAAGACAGTGGATATATTGAGTAAATAAGTATATTATTAATTTCATCTGCTTTTTACTTTAAAAAATGTGGCTACTTGAAAATTTAAAACTGCATGTATACCTCACATTATATTTCTGTTAACCACCTCTGACCTAAACTATTTTTCTAAGATATTGTGGTGAAAGAACTAATGCTGCAATAAATTAAATTTACTACTTTAAAAATATTTTAGCAACTTCCTTTTTGTTGTTTCTTTCATTGGTATTCTTTACAAACTGTAATTGTTTTGCTGTTGCTGAACACAGAAATTTGTGAGGCTTTTTTGGTTTTTGGTGCTTTTAATACTTGATTATTATGGAAATTGGCATTTAGTCCTTTAAAATTTTATCTTGTCTTTTGTTTTGTACTAGCATGTCTGTATCAGAAATAATATTTCTTATGCTCCTTTCCTTTCAGTGCTATACTTGTTGCCTAAAGAGTATCTTGAGGTATTTTGTACATATTTTTGACTATTTTATATTTCAGATAAATTGCTAATTCATGTTTGGATGTATATTGAATGTGTCAACATGCTGCTTTATTTATTTTTTTCCAGTGCAATTTTTACTCTTAAGCTTAGATTTTGCTGGACATGAATATGAGAAAAATATACTTAAATCTTAAAGCAGCCAATGTAAAGAGAACAGTTCCTATTTTACTTACATTAGGATTTTAAGGAAAGCAATATGAATAATGGTTTAAATTGATATGGTCTATATTGTATACTGTTACATGTGCACTTGAGAAGAATGTGTATTCCGTTCTTTTTTTTTTTGTATTTTATTTTTTCCTCTTTCTTTTTTTATTGTTGTTCAAATACAATTGTCTCCATTTGCCCCCCCACCACTTTCACCCACCTATTTAAATTTTTTAAAAATTTCTGGCCATTGTGGTTCCTTAACCTTGTTAACCAGTTTTTATCTTTTTCCTAAACCTTGTTAACCCATATTTATCTTTTAATGATATTGAGAAATACTGAATTTTACTGTGTGTAAGTACTCCTGTATATAGTGCACACCCACATTTCGGTGTGCATTTTATATGGGATTATTATGCCCAGTATCATATCCATGGTATGTAATTGTTATACCCATGTATAAGGCACATCCTTATTTTTCCCTCAGAAATTTGGGCAAAAGAGTGTGCATTATACACAGCCAAATACGGTAAAGTCAAATTGATTTTTGGTATCTTTTGCTTATGAAAAGACAGTATTTGTAGTTCAACTGTTGATTTTCATTAAGTTTTTCCAAAACGGTAATTTTTGGACTCATTGTTTCTGTACAGTAAATAAGGATGAAAGGAGTGAGAATACAGCTAACTGCTTTAATAAAGTTGTAAAATATTTGAGATGCTAAGACAATGCTTTTCAAATTGTAAATGGTGATGTAATGTCCACAGAAGCCTACTTTCCTTTTGTAGAGTGGGCTTTTGATAGTCATTGTTGGAGATACATGCTAATTTGATTTTGACTTGAAAAAATTTTTATAAAAATTAGGAAATTAGAGGGAAAGAGGAAATAAAAATAACCTACAGTCAATCCTTTCATCCAGAGATAAGAGCATTGGTACCATTTGTAATAGTCTAATTTTTGTTTTTGTAATTATGATCATGTTATGTGGTGGTACAGTTTGCCTGTTTTACTGCATAGAAAAGCATTTCCCATTTGAAAATCTGAGGTTTTAAAATTAAAAAAAGCAACAAATACTGTTTATATATTATAATCATAATTGGTGTATTTTCTAAAATACTGAAATTTTAGTTATAACACTTATATTTTGTATATTGTGACAAATTGTTTTTGATACTTTGTATTACCTCACATGTAGTGTGACATCATCAGTTTCTGAACCAACATTTTGGTCTTAAGTTAGTATGTACAGCACCTGAATTCCTACTTGAGTATGTACCGTTTCTTTTTCATTCTCAGTAAGAGAAAATTAATTAGATTGGCCCACAAATGCCAATATTAGTTACAACTAAATCCTGGAAATTGATTATTGATGCATTGGATCACTCTGAACAGAATCTTAAGTCCTGGGTGATACATTGCAAAACTTAACTATTTCTTTCATTTTCATCTTAGTTTAGAGAGTTATATGAAAAGTTCATTCACTGCCCCATGCGTGGTCAGAATATTTTAGATTAATAATTTGCTTTCAGAACATGTTGCAGTGATTGAAAACTTTGTAAAAACCAAGTTCTAGGAGTTATAATACCAGTATATTGAAAGTTCTTTGAGGAAGTTTACTTTTGTATATTGAATAAACTACAGGGACAAAAAGCCTTAGTGTGTTTTTTCCACTTCCTATGCACACAAGATAATTCAAACCTGCTTCCTTTATTTAAATGTTCGGTTAACTCTACTCAGAGCATACTAAAGATGTTTTGAAAATATAGGAAATTCTTAATGTACTTAAAGGGAAGTACTTCCTAATTGTTTTTTTTTTTCTTTATAGAGGTAATATATACTCAAGTGACTGAAGATAGGAGAAAAAGAGAAACTAAAATAACCCCACTAAAGATCCATCACTAAAAGACAGTACCGATGTATCATTTTTGAATAGTTTTCTTTTGTTTCTCTCTCTCCCTCAGAATAGGTTTTGTATTTATTCCACAGATATTTATTAAACTCCTACTTATCAGGTACTGTCTTAGTTGAAAAATAGAGGAAAAAGCCCTACCTTCATGGAACTTAGGTTCTGCTGGTATCATAGGTTTATGTATAATCTTATATGATGATAATTTTATAATTTATTGTAACATAAGAATTAATATAGGTACTTTCAATAGCTGTATGATAGTTCCTTATGCAGAAATACTATAATTTATCCCCAATGTTGTCAAATATTAAGTTATTTTTTCTATTATATAGTAGGCATGAGTCTTATCTTTATGGTTATAACTATGAAATATTATATTCCTGTTTTACTAAAATTTAGTCTGTGTTGTGCTGTCCCCTAATTTAGGAGGTCATTATTCTCCTGCATAAATACTTGGATAGCTTCATATAGTCCAGAATGTTATCAGGAAGGGGCTTTCCATACTTCCACCTCTACTGCCTGTCATCAGCATGCTCATTTATGAAAGCCTGGAAAGTTCTCTAGAAGGCCAAGTTACAGACTACCTTTTGTAGAATTTTCTTAAAACAAAATTCGCACCATCGTTGTCTCCATCACCCCCCTCACTACCCCACAACTCCCAGTGGGGGTAAGGGTATTGATTCATCCCTTTCTTCTTTTCCCCCAGTTTCTCTCAAAACTTCCTTCATTCCTTCCATCCCTTGCCTCTGGATACAGTTCAGCTGAACTCTTCTCTTTGGGCCTGAGCTTTCTTTAATAGAAGCTAGCTGAGGGAATTATCTTCTAATTGCTGGTTCTATAATAACACAAAAGACCCTCAAGATTAGGGACTACAAAGGCTTGGAAAAGGGGAAAGCAATTTATCTATTGCCTTATGAACAACACACAGTTACTACCCCAGATTTCACTGTTTCAAACAGTGTCCAGCTCATAGCCTGTGGGCTGCATACAGCCCAGGATGGCTATGAATGCGGCCCAACACAAAATCATAAATTTTCTTAAAACCTTTTTTTTGCTCATCAGTTTTCATTAATGTTTGCATATTTAATGTGTGGCCCAAGACAATTCTTCCAGTGTGGCCCAGAGACACCAAAAGGTTGGACACCCCTGATTTAGAACTATTTTCTTAGGATTAAATTTCAGAAATGGATTTATTGTTCTAAGAGTATGAACATTTAAAGACATTTTACATATTGTCACAGTGTTTTCCAAAAGAAGAAATATGCTGATGTGTATTTTCAGTGTCCCAAGAGAGAGTTCTTATTTCAGTGCCCCATTTGTCAATATTATCTTTAAAAATTTCTCATTGGTTTATATTTTCTTTAGAACTTTCTTCCATATGCTTGATAACAAATTGTATATCCTCTTTTGTTTTTTCATACAGTCTGTTTAATTTCAGGTGCTTTTCTGTACTAATCAGTTTTCATAAATTCATTTTTTAAACATTTTATTTATTTTTAGAGGAGGGAAGGGAGGGAGAAAGGGAGAGAAACATCATTGTGAGAACGAAACATTGATCAGTTGCCTCTTTAATATGCCCGACTGGTGACTGAACACACCGCCCAGGCGTGTACTCTGACTGGAAATCCAACCAGCAACCTTTCGCTTCGCAGGACAATGCCCCACCAACTGAGCCACACAGGTCAGGGCTTTCATAAAGTCTTCACATCAAAATTAATGTTCTTTTGTTATATTTTTGGCAAATCTTTCAGTGCTTGGAATTGACTGTTAACAATGCAATATTCTTTTCTTCATAATACTTAATTTTCTTTTAAAATTATAGCAGTGTGGTTTATTAAGCTGTCCTTTAGTACAGACACTGGGGCTTGCCCATGGAGCTCTTCATGTGTAAAGCCAGATGTTCTGCCCATTCTTTGTAGCGGTGGCACGAGGAAATTGACAGCTTAAGTGGATGTTTTACACAATCTCATCATCTGTCATCTTCATATGGCAAACAGCCAGATACAGTGCCTTCTTCATCTGGAACTTGCTGGTGGATTTCACTTGATTGACTTTGGCCACCATTTCTCATAGTGGGTCATCAAAGAAGGGAACTTCTCAGCCTTATTCAGGCCTGGGCCCAGGATTTGTGGGATCTGCTTGATCAGAGACTCTGAAGCCAAAATGGTATCACACTTCTTGGCCAGCCTCTTAAGCAGTTTCTTATTCTTGCAGAGTTTCTTCAGTGCCTCAATTTCTACATAGGGGATATCCACAGCCTTGACCTCCTCACAGTGCTGCTGGTCCCCCAGAACACATACAGAGAACTTGGGGCTGGGAGTGGATTTAAGCCTGACGGTGACCCGATCCGGAAGTGTTTGTCCTTCCAAGGATCACCATTCTTCAAGCTGATCTACAGATCCACCCTCTCTAAAAACTTTCTGGCACTTACGCTGGTTCCTGTGCAGGATCCCCTCACCACCTTATAAAGGGTGTCCTGGCAGACTTTGCTGCTCATGATTCCTCATTTTGTAAAAATAGGAAAAGAGCAAGATAGATTTTTTTAGAGCAGTTTTAGTTTACAACAAAGTTGAGAGGGAGGTACAGAGATTTCCCACATACCCCCTGCTCTCTCCTACATGCTGGCCTCAGCCTCCCCCGTTATCAACATTATTCACCAAAACAGTAATTTTTTTTAAAACCAAGGATGAACCTACATTGATACACCATATTCATCTTTCTCTTACCATTACCCTTGGCAGCCACTAAGCTTTGTTACTGTTTCCATTGCCTTGCCTTTTCCAGAATGTCATGTAGTTGGGATCATGCAGTATGTGAAGCCTTTTCAGATTGTCTTCTTTCACTTAGTAAATACAGAAAAATTAACCAGTAGTCCTGTGCTTGAGTTGTAATTGTTGACTAAAATGTTTACAAAGACCTAGACACACAGAGTTGATGCTCATTCAGAAGTGTTGAAGATAAAAAATTGGACTAAACAAATGACCCTTTTACTACTACTGTTTTGTGATTTGTTGAGAATTATGTGCATATAGTTATAGTCATTCCATTATGTACATTGTTATGTTTAGTTACTATTCTCATTTGATAAAATCAGTCATCATCTGTGCCTTTCATTTGCAGTGTTTAAATAGGTGAGGAGTTAGATTTATTTCTGTATGAAAAAAAAAAAGATTCTGTTTTGGAATTAGATGGTTGTGTTACTTTGGGCCAAAGATAGTCTACTAGGATTTTGAGATAGCACTAGGTATGGTCTACCATGGAATTATTACCCAACTGTGTAATTTTTTAAGTATTATGATATTAATACTTGATTTGAAGAGAAGTAGTGAAATCTAAGCTTGCTGTAAAGTATGGTATTTCTTTTGAAATGACAAGTGGTAAATATTTAGTATTACAGTGTACTGTAGTTGCTCAATGAAAAAATATTATTACATGGTAGCTATTCTTAAAAATAATTTACCACAGACTTAGGAAACTTTAGACTGTTTAGCTTCCAAAAATTTATAATATTTTTTCATCTGTCATTTCATTCTGTTGAGATATGGCAGAATTGTACTATTAAATTTAAGTTGTGAATGATATTTAATTTTGAGCTGTAGCCACAGGTAGATATAACTGAGACAGTTCAAAACTTTCGGAGATAGATATCTTGTTAGTTGCTTTAGAAGGATATCAAGCCTCACTTCTTTTTTAGTGCTCTAGCTAGAAATCTGGCTCATGGTTTCTTAATACTACGTTGAAATTATCTTCCAACTTAAGTGATTTCACATCTTTGCTTGTAATTAGGGTTAAATTTTGTTTAAACTGTTTACTTGAGCTGTGGATACCAGAAGAGGAGGGCTATTATAGTATTTAATATTTAGATTTGTTGCTTGAATGTTTAACAAAATTTACAGAGATGTTAAGATTTGTGCAGATATGCTAGAGGTAAGATTTTTAAAAATGAGATATTAAATATATCATAAACCTAGAAAAGTTAACATCGTTACTACTTGACTATCACACTAGGAGAATAATTTGTTATTAAGAAGTGATTTCTACTTGGCTTGGTGTAGCTCAGTGGATTGAGTGCTGGCCCGAGGAGCAAAGGGGGGGCTAGTTCTATTCCCAGTCAGGGCACATGCCTGGATTGCAGGCCAGGTCCCCAGTAGGGGGTATGTGAGAGGCAACCACATATTGATGTTTCTCTCCCTCTCTTTCTCCCTCCCTTTCCCTCTCATTTCATTTCCCTCTCATCTCATTTTATTTTTATTTATCTAAAAATAAATAAATAAAATATTTTAAAAAATGGTGATTTCTAAAAATTAGAAGGAAACATCTTGCTAACACTCCTAATTAGTGTTTGAGATTACTAATGACTTAATAAAATAATATGGGGTAGGACATGTTCATTTTTTTAAAGATACTAACATAACCAAGGTATGGAAAAAATGAAAGATTTTGAGAAAAGAACCACTAGGTTTGTATTCTTTAAACAATGGATGAAGTCTGATTCCCACTGCCACCGTCAACTCCCTCAGTTCAGGAGGACAGCATTCTTTTCTGTTAAAACTGCCACTTACTATATTTCTCTTAACAGTGATGATAATATTGTTACTCTTTCACAAGAGTTGAATAATACTCTCAGCTTATTTTCTTTCTCTTTTTTTTTTAGTACAGTTGTTTACATCCCCCCTACCTCTCTGCCAACTCCAGCCATCCCTACTTCTCACCCTTGATCCTACCCTGCTTTGGTTTTGTCCATGTATCCTTTATAGTTGTTCCTGAAAGCCCTCCCCCCTCCCCTAGCCAATATCTCCTCCCACCTTCCCTCTGGTTACTGTCAGTTCTTAATTTCAATGTCTCTGGTTATATTTTGCTTGCTTGTTTGTTTTGTTGATTAGGTTCCACTTACAGGTGAGATCATATGGTATTTGTCTTACTTTAATTATATTTTAGAATAATTAGTAAGTGACTTTGGCAGCTCATCTAGCATATGAGTGATACTTGCTTCAGATTTAGAATTCCCATTTGGGAAAATTATCAAGGTTATGTTGTGAATACATTTTATGAATTTTATGAATATAGTCATAACACACATATAGTTATTTATAAATTCCTTTATTCTTCTAAGAGAAAAATTCATGTGTAATTCTGTGAATTGACTGAACTATGGAATAAAAATATTGAATTTTTAAATGTCTCTACTACTATATACTGCAGGTTTAAGAAATAAAAAATAACTAAGACATTTTCTCTTTGGGTGTGAAGGATACTTTACCTCAGTCAGACTCTATTTCCTCTTCTCTGAATTTGTTTGAAATTACTAAGTACTTCACTGGTTTGACTTGTTATCGTTAGTCTCAGAAGTCAGAAGAAATAACTTCATATCTGACATTTTCAGTGTTTTTTCTTTTTTACTAAATATTTTATTGTTTATGCTATTACAGTTGTCCCAATGTTCCCATTTGCCCCCCTCCAACCAGCCCTACCACCCACTCCCTCAGGCAGTCCCTACACTGTTGTCTGTGTCCATGGGTCATGCATATATGTTCTTTAGCTAATCCCTTCACCTTCCTTCAACCAGTCCCCTCCTATGCCATTTCCAATGCTTAGTAATTTTAAAATCTGGAAATTTGTTGGTAATCACTAACACAGTGGTTTAAGTGTAAACAAAGTCTTTATAGAAATAATTTGAGGTACCTTTTTTGGGTTCTTTGCAAGAAATGTTATGGCTATTATGGATATTAGGAGAGGATATAGAAATAAATCTGCTTCATTTATGAAGCAGCAATAATCTGCCCCCACTAGCAGTGTTTAATTTTTTTAGCTCTTTGTAGAGAGATCATCTTTATTTAGACTTTAGTCCTTACATCCTTCTTCTTTTCATTTTTTGCTAAAGATTGATTTGTGAAGAGATGGGAATGAATTTTGCATAAACTTCAAAGTTTTACTGTTTTAAATGAGACCTAAAATATTTCTAGTTCTAATACTGAATGTGATACACAGATTGCAAAGTATACTCTTACTTAGATTTTTATAGTACTTTGCTTTTAATATTTGGACAGAATATAGAAATTTAGAAAATTTTAGTTAAATTATAGCCCCACTGATGCATTTTCAAAGCAATGTGTTGCATTCCTAAAGGGTAGTATATTGCATGCACTGCTGAGCATAATGTGAAAAGAAAAGTGCCATAAAAAGCTAAGTACCAAGTAACTAGCTGGAAAAAGCTTTTAATGGCAGAGCTGGTATGGTCATTAATCTGGTACAATAGTACTTAAGGAAATGGTTCCCTGTGTTAAAATGCAATTTCTTTTGGTTGTTAGAAACCAAAATAGGAAATTCAGAATTAACACCTAAATACTGATATCGGAGTTTTGTTTTTTTAAGTGCCTTTCTATGGCCCAATTTAGCGCCAGTAGATTTAGAATGGGAGTCTTGGTTCTAATGCTAACTATAGAAGAATGACCTTGGGTAAATATGTTTTCTTACTAGTAAAGTGAGTGGTAGAATTATATTTAAGGATCTTTTCAACTTACCACTTGAACGATCAAAAAGAAGGATTTTTACTTTGATTCAGTCTGATTTTCCCTAACACACCGCTAATTACTAAGTATATGTAGTAGATTTGCCTTAGATAGACTACTTTGCAGTGGCTTTTAGACTTTTTTAAGTGAGACACATTCTCAGAAATAAATTTTATGGTACGCCCTAGTACATGCACACATAAAAAGACAAAAGTGTCACAAATACTTACTAGTGATGAGTTATGTTTTCTGTTCTGTTTCATTGAAAAAAAAGGTTATTTACAATCCACTCTTTGAAAAATACTTCATTTAGAGTATAAACTTAGAGTTAGATCCTTTTTTTTACTTAACTAGTTAAATTAAGCAGCAAAATTAAATACTTGCCACAAAATGACAGTATAGCAGCTATTTGAATTTTAGCTCCTGACATTATTTATTAATCATAATACAAGTTCTGAACAATGTTCATTCTTAGGAGGAACAAATGATGACTATTTTAAATAATAGCCTAAATTAGGAGTATGTAAAGTTCAATGTAGATAATTTAATGACTGGTTAGTTTTATTTCTGCTTTTTATTATTTAGTTCCTTATTAATACTGGCATTAGCTGTGCCAAATCAGTGGGACTGAACTTGGTAAGCACCTTTTTGGATTTGAGTTTTTGAAAGGTATTTTGTGGTTAATTTAAATGAGTTTTGCTTTTGTGTTCTAACCATGATGATAAATTTTGTTAAGAATCTTGTCAATCTTCTGGTTCTGTCAGATTCTTTTGAATTTTAAGGGGTTGAGTTCTTAAGGGATTTGTTCTTTTTATTTAGTAATTATATTTTGGAGATTATGCTATTACAGTTGTCCCAGTTTTTCTCCCTGTGCCCCCCTCTGCCTAGCACCTCCCACTCCCTCAGACAATCCTCCCACCATTGTTCATGTCCATGGGTCATGCATTTAAGTTCTTGGGCTACTCCATTTCCTGTACGGTACTTTACATCACCATGGCTATTCTATAACTACGTATTGGTACTTCTCAATCCCCTCACTTCTTCACCCATTCCCCCACACACCCCTCCCATCTGGCAACCATCAAAACATTCTCCCTATCTATAATTCTGTCTCTGTTCTTGTTTGCTTAGTTTGTTTTTTAGATTCAATTGTTGATAGATAAATATTTATTGCCATTTTATTGTTCATAGTTTTGGTCTTTTTCTTAAACAAGTCTCTTTAATATTTCATATAATAATGGTTTGGTGATCATAAGCTCCTTTACTTTTTTCTTGTCTGGGAAGTCCTTTATCTCTCCTTCTTGGATTCCAAATGATATTGCTGCTGGGTAGAGTAATCTTGGCTGTCCGTCCCTGCTTTTCACAACTTTGAGTATTTTTTGCCAGTCCCTTCTAGCATGCAAGATTTCTTTGGAGAAATCAGGTGACAGTGTCATGGAATTCCTCTGTAGGTAACTAATTCCTTTTCTCTTGCTGTTTTTAAGATTCTCTCTTTATCTTTCACCATTAGCATTTTAATTATGATGTGCGTTGGAGTGAGCCTCTTTGCATCCATCTTGTTTGGGGCTCTCTGTGCTTCCTGGACTTGCATGTCTATCTTAGGTAAGTTGTCTTTCACTATTTCTTCAAGTAGATTAGCAATTTCTTGCTTTTTCTCTTCTCCTTCTGGCACCCCTATGATGTGAATGTTGGAATGTTTGAAGTTGTCCCAGAGTCTGCTTATACTCTCCTTGTTTTTTTGGATTCTTTTTTCTTCTTATTGTTCTAATTGGTTGTTTTTGCTTCCTTATGTTCCAGATCATTGATTTGATTCTCGGCTTCATCCACTCTACTGTTATTTTCTGTAAATTGTTCTTTATATTAATTAATGTATCCTTTGTTTCTGACTGAAGCTTTTTCATGCTGTTGAGGTCCTCACTAAGTTCCTTAAGCAACCTTATAACCAGTGTTTTCAACTCTACATCTGATAGATGACTTATCTCCATTTCATTTAGTTCTTTTTCTGGAATTTTGATCTGTTCTTTCATTTGGGCCATGTTTCTTTGCTCATTTTGGCAGCCTCCCTGTGTTTGTTTCTGTGTATTAGGTAGATCTGCTTTGACTCCGTCCGTGTGTTGGTAGTGAAGCCTAATGCAGTAGGTGTTCTATAGGGTCCAGTGGCATATCCTCCTCTATCACCAAACTGAGTACTTGAGGTGCTCCCTTCATGAGAGCTGAGTACACACTCCTCTTGTAATTGAGCCTTGATTGCTGTTGGCAGGTCAATGGGAAGGATTTAGCAATACCATTCACCTGCAGGGACTGGCTTTGACCACTGAACACTAGCCTCTGCCTTCCGTGGAGGATCAATCGTGCAGGGGCTAGGTGGTGGTGCTTCGACATGGTCTTTAGCTATCCACTTGGTGTGCAGCTCTGAGTTTCCTGAGTGGTGCAGGCCAAGGTCAGCCCCCATGTATGTTTTGCCCCAGGCCATCCTGCCTGAGCTATAAGGCAGTCTGAGATGGCTGCAACTTGTGCTGGGCTTGGAGATTCCCAGGTGAAGCCAAATTGTAAATCTAGGCTGGTTGCTGGTAGTGCAGTGCCTGGGGCCCCTTAGCAAGAAGTGTTGGAGGTAGGAGCTCGTGGAGGCTGGTTGTTATTTGTTTGGTAAGATTTAGGAAGTTGCAAAGCATGAGCCAAGATCGCCTTTAGTACAGAAAAGCAGCTTGGGTGCTTTTCTGTAAGGTGGGTGGGATGGAATCTCTGGGGATCTCCAAGGCAGGGCAAACAGTGTTAGTCAGGTTGTTAAGTGTCAGATATGGCACCTATCTGCCAGCCTTGTGGCTCTTTGGCAGGGAGGACTAGAAAAGGACAGTGACCTTTGCCGACCTTTCTCTCTGGGAGAAAGCTGTCCCCCAGCTCTCCCCTTGATGCCAGACACTCAGTTCATTCTTGTATGCCACTGTGGTGCCTTTCAAGCTGCCACCCTGATGCTAGAGCTCAGATTGAGTCTGAGTAGGTGAGTTCATGTTTGGGTTCTTTAAGGGGAATTGCTTGGGGCTTCAGAAGATTCTTCCACCAACCCTGTCCATACTGTTTTTTGCAGCCAGAAGTTATGGGGACTTATCTTCTAGCACTGGAACCCTGGGCTGGAGGGCCTTGTGTGGGGCTGGGACTCCTACCTCCCAAGATATCCCTCCAAATTTTTAAAAAAAAAATTTAAATATTTTATTTATTTATCTTTAGAGGGGAAGGGAAGGAGAGAGGGAGAGGAACGTCAACGTATGGTTGCCTCTCATGCGTCCCCTGCTGGGAACTGGCCTGCAACCCAGGCATGTGCCCTGACTGGGAATTGAACCGCATTTGTTTGGTTTGCAGGCCCGCGCTCAATCCACTGAGCTACACCAACCAGGGATCCCTCCCAAATTTTTACCCACCACATGTGGATGTGGGATCCAGGTCATGCCATGTCTCTGCCGCCCCTCTTACCAGTCTGGATTGATGTGGTTTCTTTAATTTTGTAGTTGTCACACTTAAAATCAACTCAGTTTCTGATGGTTCTGGGTGGTTGGTTGTTCTGTATTTTAGTTGTAATTTTGATGTGGTTGTGTGAGGAGGCAAGCCGTGTTTACCTTTACCTATGCCTAATACTCGTATGACCGTGGTCATCCCACTCACCTAAATTCTGAGCCTTTTACCTCATCTGAAAATGATAACTTGTGTACTTGACTGAATTGTTTTAAATAATAAAGAAATAACAAAAAGTGCAATACACTCATAGTATGGCGTAAATATTATATAATTGTAAGTCATTATTATGGACTTGATATTGGAACTTAACTTCTGGGGTTTTGTTTAAAGTGACACTCAAAGTTCATGACCTAATTATCATTTGTTTGAGGCTTTGAATCCTGAATTCTGTGAGAAAATATAGAAGCAGTGACCTTCCTAACTACTTAATCTAGCAAGTCTCAAACAGTGCCACCTACTTCTGTAGTACCTCATCTCATTAAATTGTCTGAGTTAACCCCATACTTAGTATGTTGTCAATTCCTATCTGTAGATGAGAAAACCAAGGGAACTATTTGGTGGAATAATATATTTTTTAAAATTTTCTTTATTGATTTTACAGAGACAGAGAGGAACTGTGGGGTAGAGAGAGAGAGATGTTGATTTGTTGTTCACTTATTTGTGCATTCAATTTTGCTTCTTGCATGTGCCTTGACTAGGGATTGAACCTGCAATCTTGGTGTATTAGGGTGATGCTTTAACAAACTGAGCTACCCAGCCAGGGCTGGTGGAATAATATTTTTAAAATTGAATATCCTCATGGGGTTTAGTTGTGTATTTTTGAATATACAATTTTGGGATTTTGAAATCTGTGAAATTGATTAGAATTTAGAAACCTAATTAAAGTCCAAGGAAAACATGATGGAAATAAAATTGTAGTGAGAGACTCTATCTTAAGTTACTAATCATCAGAGATGCAAATTAAAACCATAATGTTTTTATCTTCACAAATTAATATGATTAAAATGTAAATGTCTTAAATCAGCACTCCAATAGAATATGTGAACCACATATATGATTTAAATTTTCTAGTAGCCACATTAAAAAAAGCAGGTGAAATTTACTAAATATATATTTATATATATTTGTATTCCTCCTGAGTTTGACTTTTTCAAATTTTTATTTTTCCATTATAGTCAACAGTCAATATTATATTGGGTTGGCCAAAAACTTCATTTAGTTTTTTTGTGTGCGATTGCTCTAGTAGTGCTTAGTTTTCTTTAACTTCATTGGAAACCAATTTGTTAGAGTGTTCTGTGACAGCTGTTGTATCAGCATGCATGAAAAAAAATTGGTGATTATCAAAATTGGCAAAATTTTTGTGTAGCCATTTTAATATTAAAGATGGAAGAAAATGTGCACCCTTTTTGGCATATTAAGCTTTATTATTTCAAGAAAGGTACAAATGTAACTGAAACAAAAAAAGGTTTATGCAGTGTGTGGAGAAGGTGCCGTGACTGATTGAATGTGTCAAAAGTGGTTTGCGAAGTTTCTCGCTGGAGATTTCTTGATGGATGATGCTCCACAGTCGGGTAGACCAGTTGAAGTTGTCAGTGATCAAATTGAGATATTATTTGAGAACAGTCAACTTTATACCATGCAGGAGATAGCTAACATACTCAGAATAACTTAATAAAGTTATTGGTAAAAATGGAAAAATGTGTGTTTTACTTTACGGATAACCATTTACAAAAAACCATGGATTTTTTTTTTTTTTTTTTTTTTTGCCAACTGAATATTAGTTTCAGGTGTTCAGCATAGTCGTTAGACATTTATACAACTTATGAAGTGATCTCCCTGATAGGTGTAGTACCCACCTGACACCATACATAGTAATTACAGTATTATTGACTGTATGCTGTACTTTACATCCCTCTGATTGTTTTATAATTTGCAAATTGTACTTCTTAATCCCTTTATTTTTTTCACCCGACCTCCAAATTCCCCTCCCAACTGACAGCCATCATCTTGTTTTCTGTATCTATGAGTCTGTTTCTATTTTGCTTATTTTGTTCTTTAGATTCCTTGTATAAGTAAAATCATATGGTGTTTGTCCTTCTCTTTCTGACTTATTTCACTTAGCATAATATCCCCTAGATCCATCTGTGTTCTCACAAATGGTATCATTCTTTCTTATGGCCAAGTAATATTTCCTTGTATATATGTACCACAACTTTTTTAAAGTATATTTTATTGATTATGCTATTACAGTTTTCCCAATTTTTCCCCTTTAATCTCCCTCTTCCCTGTACCCCCGCAACCTTCCAGCATCCCTCACTTAGTTCATGTCCATGGGTTGTACATAAAAGTTCTTTGAATTCTCTGTTTCCTATACCAGTTTTGACCTTTCTTCTTCTATTTTATGCCTACCCATTATGTTTCTTTTTCCCTGTACCTTTTCCCCGCTGTTTCTCCCCTCCCCACTGAAAGCCCTTCCTGTGATGTCCATTTCTCTGATTCTGTTCCTGTCCTAGTTGTTTGCTTAGTTTTTGTTTTTCTTTTTTCTAGGTTAATTTGTTTATAGTTGTGAGTTTATTGTCATTTTACTGTTCATGTACCACAACATTTTTAACCATTTGTCTGTCAGTGGACATTTAGGATTTTCCATATTCCTTGCTATTATAAATAATGCTGCAGAACATAGGGGTGCATATGTCTTGTAGAATTACTGGTTTGGATTTCTTTGGTTAAATACCCATAAATGGAATCGTTGGGTGATAAGGCAGTTTTATTTTTAATTTTCTGAGACATCTCCAGACTTTTCCATAGTGGCAGTACCAATTTACAATTCCACTAACCATGTAAGAGTTCCCTTTTTTCTACATCTTCATCAACACTTTTTATTGATATATTGATGATAGCCATTCTGACAGGTGTGGAAGTGATGATTTCTTTCTGGTTTCAATATGCATTTCTCTGACGATTAGTGACATTGATCAACTTTTCATATGTCTGTTAGGCATCTGTATAGCCTCTCTGGAGAAATGTCTATTTAGGTCTTCTGCCCATTTTTAAATTGGAGATATATACAATTTTATATATTGGTATTAAGTTGTATGAGTTCTTTATATATTTTGACTCAAGGTGTTTTGATTTCTTTTTTGATCTCATTGTTAACCCATTCTTTGTTTAATAGCATGTTATTTAATCTCGATGTTTATATGTTTTTCAGCTCCTTGTCATTGATTTCTTTTTTCATACCATCATGGTTGGATAAGATCCTTGATATAATTTCAGTCTTCTTAAACTTACTGAAACTTGTTTTGTGGCCTAACATGGACTATCCTGGAAAATTGTACATGTGTACACGTGTGTCCTGGAAAAGAATGTATATTCTGATGCTTTGAGATGAAATGCTCTTTTATTATCCATTCTGCTACCCTATGTCTTTTGATTGGAACATTTAATCCATCACATTTAAAATAATTATTGATAGGTCGTTAGCTATTGCCATTTTATTCATATTTATAATCCCCCACCCGTTTCTTCTCTTTAAGAAAGCTTTTTATCATTTCTTCCAGTACTGGTTTGGTGGTGATAATCTCCTTTTGATTTTTCTTGTTTGGGAAGCTCTTTATCTCTCCTTGAATTCTAAATGGTAATCTTGTTGGGTAGAGTAATCTTGGTTGTATAGTTCCTTGCTCTTTATCACTTTGAATATTTCATTTCAGTCATTTCTAGCCAGCAAAGTTTCTGTTGAGAAATCAGCTGATAATCTTGTGGGAGCTCCCTTGTGGCTAACTAACTGGTTTTCTCTTGTTGCTTTTAAGATTATCTCTTTATCTTTAACCTTTTGCATTTTAATTGTGATGTATCTTGGTGTGGGCCCCTTTGTGTTCATCTCATTAGGGACTCTGTGCTACCCAAACTTTTGTGTCTATTTCCTTCACCAGGTTAGGGAAGTTGTCCATCATTTTTTCAAATAGCTTTTCAACTTCTTTCTCTCTTCTTTTCAATTCCTTTCTCTTCTTCTCTCTTACCCCTGTGATGCAAACATTGGTATGGTTGGAGTTGTCCCAGAGATTCCTTAAACTATTCTCAATTTTTCAAGTCTTTTTTTCTTTTTGCTGTTCTGATTGCATGTTTTTGCACCTTGTCTTCTAAATTGCTAATTCAGTCCTCTGCTTCATCTACTCTTTGGTGATTTCTTCTGGTGTATTCTTCATTTCTAACTTGTTCTTTTTTCATGATTTTTTTGTCCTTTTTTATGTTTACTATCTCTCTGTTGAAGTTCTGAGTTCCTCTGTTCTTTCCCTAAGTTCATTAAGCATTCTTCTAACTAGTGTTTCAAACTCTTATCTGGTAGATTGCTTGCCTTCATTTCATTCAGTTCTTTTTTCTGGAGTTTCGATGTGTTTCCTTTGGGACATATTTCTGTATCTTTTTGTTTTGGCTACCTCTCTGAGTTTGTTTTTTGTGTTAGGTAGATCTGCTAGTCTCCCAGTTTTCACAGGGTTGCTTTATGTAGTAGATGTTCTGTGGAGCTGGGCCCAGTCATGCATTCTCTGTGTTCACCTGAGCTGGATGCTCCAGGAGTGTTCCTTGTATAGCAGGTCCTCAAATAATGTCATTTTCTTCATTGTAGTTTTGTTATAATGTTGATGAGATGCCATAAGAACTTAACTCTTATTTATATCAATTAGCCTATAGTAAAATTAGTTTTGTTATATGTTGTTTCAGTTAAAGTGACAGAACCTATTTACTACATTAAGTGAGGACTTACTGTACTTGAATAATTGTACCTTTCATCAATATAAAATATATAGTCTCAGTTTTTTACTTAAATTCCATTTTTCATATAGTCACTCTTTTATTAGCATTTATCTCATTTATTTTTTTCATCCTCTTCCTTCCTGCATCATTTTGATGTAGATATGTTTCTTAGCTACATTTAAAAGAGGGAAAAAAACAAAGTCTATTCCAAGGTTTTTATTTAATAGAGAACTTTAAAGGTATCTCTATGCACATTCATAGTGATAATTGATACGTTTGGAGTCACTCTTCTTCCTGCTTTCTAAGTGTTTATTTCTGCCTTTCCTTTCTTTAGCCTGATTTTTTCAATGCATTTTTATCCCTAGTGGTCTGTATATTATATATTTGTTATTGTTCAAGTGATTACCCTAAAATTTATTTTGAAATGTAACATTTTAGAATTGTTTTAAAAAATAATACTATTTCCGTTATTTCTTAGGTGATGTTGTATAATGAAAAGAGCACAGACTCCAGATCAAGATAGATTGTGGTTGTATCTTATCTTGGCTTTGCTACTTTTTAATGGTGACTCACTTGTGTCTCTGTCTCCTTCCTTAAACAGAGGATAATAACAGTACCTACCTTACAGGGGTATTGTTAGGTTTACCTGTGTTGATATATGTACAGCACCAACAAGTATTAGGGAATCAGTAAATGTTATCATTATTAGCTGTCAGTATTTAACAAAAGCTTTAAACTGCATTGGTTAGCACAGTTATTGGGAGTTCCACTGGTTTCCTGGTTCTTAATCTGTATTTTCTTTCATATTGCAAATTGTTTTAAGAAATTTATCTGTATTATTTTTATAATTCTGTTTTCATTATTCTGTAATGTGTGTGGGCTGCTATATATACAAACTCAAGCCTATCTTCTGTTCAGCTGAGTTTTCTACTTTTATTTCTTTTATTTTGACCCTTGTGTATTTCTTTTTCTCCTTCCATCCCCTCCTCAACCTCTGGACAGTTTCAACCAAAAAATGTTAACAACTTGGGTGGACTGATAGTGTCATGGGTATCCAAATGCTTTAATTGCATGTTTTTGTGTGTGTATATATAATTTGGGTGTGAGGGATAGTGTATCAGTCAGGGTTCTCCAGAGGAAAAAACTAGTAGGCATAGCCACACCATCGTGCAGTTTTTTTACCACCACCTGGATGTCCTACTATTTAACTCAGTTCTGACACTGTCTACCTGGAGACCGTGTCAGATCCTACAGGTTAAGGGCTCAATCCCACAAAACTCCTATTCCCACATCAGATGCCAATTGCAAGTCCACATTGTTACATATGCTTTTGTAGCTGGCTGTGGTTTAGAGGTTTCAACATTCCCTTCCTTGGGTTTGATTAATTTGCCAGAGCAGCTTACAGAATTTAGGAAAACGTTTACTGTGTTACCACTTTATTAAAATGCTATAACTCAGGAACAACCAGATGAAAGAGATGCATAGGCAAAGAAAGTATGGGGAAGGAGTATGGAGTTTCCATGCCCTCTCAAGTGTGCCACTCTCTGTGCATTTCTACATGTTTACCAACCTGGAAACTCTCCAGACTCAGTCCTTTTGGGATTTGATGGAGGCTTCATTATATAGACATGATTGACTAAATCATTTGCCAGTGGTTATTGAACTCAATTTCTAGCCCCTCTCTTTTTCCCAGGAAATTGGGGAGTGGTGACACTGGAAGTTCCAACATTTTAATTACATGGGTGGTTCCCCTAGCAATCAGCCACTATTCTTAGGTTACCTAGAGGCTTTCCAAGTGTCACATCATAAACATAGCAAAAGACACTTTCTAAATTGTTCTCATTACTTAGGAAATTCCAAAGCTTTTAGGAACTCTGTTGCAAATACATATTTCTTATTAGAAATCACATCACACATTATGGATTTATTTCATTTCAAGGAGTAAGCTTATATGATTGTTGGGACTGGCAAGTCTGAAATGCATAATAGGGCTGGTCATCAGACTGTAAACTTTTGCAGGACCTGATACAGTAATCTTGAGACAAGAGTTTCTTCTTCCTCAGAAAGCTCAGTATTTCTCTTAGTGCCTTTCAAATAACTAGCAAGGCCCACTCAATTATTGAGGATAGTTAAAGTCAACTAATTAAAGTCAACTGATAGTTGGTATTAAACACCTCTACAAAATACCTTTACTGTAATATCTAGGTTAGTGTTTGAATGAAGAAGTGGATTCTATAGCTAAGTAGACACTTTACAGACAAGTGGACACATTAAACTGTCATAGATGGTCATACCGTTTCAGGACCAATTGATTGTCCTTATCCATCAGATTCTTGAAACTAAAAACAAAAGCTCTTGTTTGTGATACTACATGGAAATTAAACATTATCCAGAGTTGTAGTAAAATATAATTTATGGTTATACTTTACAAACTTTATATTCTAAAAATTTGGGGTTACTTTGTTGACTACAAGTGAAAAAGGCCTATAATGTTAGTATTGGAAATGACTGTTTCTAGAATAGCCAGAAAAAGCTGATACACACCTAGTGTCTGAAATATATTACATATAGAGGAAAAACCTATTTTAAAATGGATGAGACCAACATTAAATGCTGTATATCTATTTGGTGCCAATTATGTGTTTAGACTTTAACCTTTGTTTATAACAGTTTCTGTGGGACCGCTTATTAGTTAAATACTTAGAGATGAATGCCACATATTCTCTTCACTTAAGACATGATAATGACAGAATACTGAGCTTACACAATGTCTTTGTTGGTGAAAGCAGGGGTGAAGGAAAGGGTAGTGAAACCACAATAAAAATAGATCCGGAGATTACAATGTAAGATTCATAGGCCACCCATAACTTTGGGAGAAGGTACTTTTTTTTGTTGATGGCACCAAACAGGGCTGGTGATTTATGATAAGATTCATAAATCTATAAAAAGCTAAGCACAAAACCCCAGTCATTTTCCATTCTAGTTATTGAGAAGCATGGTAGTGTACTATGTATAGATAGTAACATTAAAGAATAAAACAAAAACCACAAACTGTTTTGTTGTTAAAATTAATAAAGTATAACCTTTAACCAGTATAGTATGCTATGGTAAATGATACACCCTACTAGTCAAAAATTTTAGTTTCTGTCCTCAATTCTACAATCTGTATTAGTCTTCCTTTTCTCTGTTCAGTGCTCAGATTAATTGTATCACTTTTGCTTTTCATTTCCCTGAGGTAGAAACTGTGTGGTTATAACTCAACTCTGTCTCTTCCCATTTCATTAAATCCTATATTTTCTGTTTCAAAAGTGTTTCTTTTCTGTTCTCTCATCTCTATTGCCTTAATTTAGGCCATCATCTCTTGTTGATGTTTTGATAATCAAAACTATTCAGGTTTTAGATGTTACCACTGTGCATGTACCTGCACTGCCCCATCCAGTCATACTTATAAATCTGCCATTTTCTATATGCCAACAGACTGATTTTTATGAAACAAAACTTTATGTTTCATTTATGTTACTTACTATTGCCTGAAGTTGCATTTTCCTGGCTAACATTTGGGAGTTGAGCATGCAAATTGCATATTGTAGGTTCATAAGAAGTCCTGCATTGTAGAAACCTGTTTTACTTAGTTTTACCAGGGTTTTGCAAGTGTATTTGATACTGTTGTTTGTACATGTTAATGTCTTTTAACATGCCAGAACAGCGTTCTTTGTGACATCATTTTGTGAAATCCTGGCCTGTTATAAGATAAAGTCTAAGTTCTTTAGCTTGGTCAGTTTTTTAGCCTTGCCCCAGCCAACATTTTTAGCCCCATCTCCTTCCTGCCTTACTCACATTGACCAGCACAGTTATTCAAGGAATGCGTACTGAGGATATGCTGTCGCAGGGGTGTCCAACCTGCGGCCCGAGACCACCTACGGCTCAGGATGGCTATGAATGCAGCCCAACACAAAATCATAAATTTACTTAAAACATTCTGAGATTATTTTGTGATTACATGTCTCAATTTAGGTGTCATAATGTGTGGCCAAAGAAAACTCTTCTTCCAGGGTGGCCCAGAGACGCCAAAAGGTTGGACACTCCTGGCAGACACTGTAAAGATCAAGAAACCTTTGCCTTTATATTGCAAATAGCCTTTGAAAAGTCTTGTGATAGTGTTTTTTGTGTTACTTTTGCTTTGATAAAGTCAGGATGTTTTTGGCTGCAAGTAGCAGAAAGTCTAATTTTAATCAATAAAAATTAATAATGTTTCTTAAGATGTAGGGCATTTCCAGTTGGTCGATTTAGTTATGTCACTAAAGATCTCTTTGCCATTCTCAGCATGTATTTCAGACTAATGCTCCTATTGTCCCATTCCCAAATATCACATGCATACTGGAAAACATTCAGCTGCAGAAGAACGTTTCTTTCAGATTGATGTCTCACTGGTCAGAGTTGTGGTCATATGCAAGCCTAAATCAAGTCCTGGAAATGGGACTTCTATGATTGGCTTAGGGAAGTAAATCATCATTTATTTTCTTAGACTGGAAATGCAGCCTAACTTTCTTCTACCACAGGATTGATACTTGAATCAAATAAGGGATTATGTTTTGCAATGTCAAAGGGATTGGGGAATGGCTGGTAGACAGTCATTGACAGTGCCTGCTACTTAACTCAGACTTGAAGGATGGGGAGGAAGTAATAAAGTAGAAGGAAACAATTTTTTTGGATAAAGTAATTTCTAATGTGAGTTTTGTGGACAAGGGGATATTAGTAGGAAGACTTTTCCTTACCCTTGTAAGCCACCGTCATTGTTGCTTGTTTTTAAGAATAAAAAGTATGTAGAACATATTTCCCTAGGAATCTGCCTTGACCTGTGTATGTATATATAAATAAGAGCTGTCATGGATTTATTTAAAAGTAGTGCACAGAACCTGTTTAGTTGAATGAAACATGTTCTATGAGATAAAGACCTTATAGGAACTGCTAATCACTGTCCCATACCTTTTCATGTCCCATACCTTAGTGTTAACTTTTCTAAAATATGAGTTTACAGTCTGAGTGTTATTTTGTTTAGATTTTATTCTCTCTCTGCCTTCTTTCTTCCCTCTCTTCATGCCTCTCTCCCTCCCTTCTCTTCCTTATCTTTATATTCTTTTCTCCTTTTTTTTGGAAGGGAACTTTGAGTATATTTTTTGGTCTTCCTGCTTGTGTTTTAATTTTAGAGATGAAGATGTAGAAGTCCAAGAAGATTTAATGATTTTCTCCAGATCACTTTGGCTAATAGAGCTACATTTAGAAGTCAGATTGTTTAAGGAAATGAATTGCAGCTGTAGTGGAAAACTAAGGGAAGTGTGTTATATTAAGGTTCTGTTGACAATTTTCTTGTGATTTCTTTAAACCCAAGAGAGCCTGATATTTTTAAAAAGGAGTATAAAACTGTTTTGTTAGGATTGGTGTGTTATTGTAAGTTTTATGTATGTCATAGTACCACAGTATGTAGTAATTAAGTAGCACACTTAGAAAATAAATTTATAACTGTAACAGATCTTTAGTATGGTTTAAAAAAAAACTATGGACATATACAAAAGGTCTTTCTTATAACCAAAAAAAAAGAGAAAGAGAAAGATAATTCCCATATGAATAGACAGGCCAATCTGGAAATTTTCTTGTATATACACAAAATTTTAATGATATCAGAATCCTGTTTAAATATTGGCTCTTTGGAACATTATCTGATAAGAACTTTCTGGACAGCATAGTTCTTAACTTACCTAACACTTGGATCTGTGCTTTTCTGTAATTCGTGGTTTAAGTTTACACTTGACCCAAGAGATACTATGAGAGAGCGTCTTAAAGTATAGATTGGGTTGTCCAAAAAGTTTTAGTTTTTTTCTGTATGATGGCTCTAGTAGTGCTTAGTTGTCTTTAACTTCATTCGAAACAATTTTGTTAGATTGTATTGTGACAGCTGTCATATCAGTGTGCTTTTTTTTTTAATTATCAAAATTGGTTAAGTTTTGTGCAGCCATTTTAATATTGAAGATAGAAGAAAATGCAACAACATTCGTGATATATTATGCTTTATTATTTCAAGAAAGGTAAAAATGCAACTAATGCAAAAAATGATTTGTGCAGTATATGGATGGAGAAGGTGCTGTAACTGATTGAATGTGTCAAAAGTAATTTGCAAAGTTTCTTGGTACTATTGACAGTTGGCCAAGTAATTCTTAGCTGTGGGCTATCTTATGCATGGGAAGATGTTTAGCAGCACCCCTGGCCTCTACTCACTAGAAGCCTATAGTGGGAGATGCTGACATACTCAAAATATCCAAATCAATAAAGTTATTGGTGAAAGTAAAAAAATGTGTCCTTTAGCCCTGGCTGGTGTGGCTTAGTGGACTGAGCATTGGCCTGCAGACCAGGGGTCGCTGTTTCGATTCCCAGTCAGGTCACATGCCTAGGTTGCAGGGCAGGCCCCTGGTTGGGGTGTGTGATAGGCAAATGCTGGATGTATCTCTCACACATTGATATTTCTCTTCCCTTTCTCCATCTTGTCCATCCCTCTAAAAATAAATAAGTAAAATCTTTTTAAAAATGTGTCTTTCATATTTATTTTTAGAGAGAGGGGAAGGGAGGGAGAAGGAGAGGAAGAGAGACATTAGTGAGTTGCCTGTTGAACCCCAACTGGGACTGGCCCTCAACCCATGTTCCTTGACCGGGAATCAAACTGGCAACCCTTTGCTCAGTGGGAAGATACTCAACCAACTGAGCCATGCCAATCAGGGTTCTTTTTTTTTTTTTAGGTTTCATTTCATATATAACCTGCCACCCTAGCATGGTAAGACATTTTAGTTCATCAGGTAATTTATTAATGGTTCACTCTGTGGAAGATACTAAGGAGAGGAGGTAAAATTGTGTTTACAGCTAACTTAGCTCAGACATTGTACTTAAAGTATATAATGTTAACTATTAATGTGACTGATATGCTTTTTCTGATAATTTTCTTTCCTTTTCTAATCTTCAATTTGGGAAGAACGTTTGCTTTTTTTATTTTTTAGCCTTTTTATTTCTATACATATGGCAATGCAAGAGTCATTTATTAGTGTAGGTTTAAAACATGTCATAACACAGTTGACCCTTGAGTAACGTAGGGGTTAGGGGTATCACTTCCTGAAAACCCACATATAACATTTGACTCCCCCAAAACTTAACCACAATTGTCCCTTTGTATTCCTGGAATGGGAATGAGGGTATTGGTGCATACGAAAATCAGTGATGCTCAAGTCCCTTATATAAGGTTAGCCCTCTACATTCACAGATTCCCCGCTATAGAGTGAAAATATGTTTTGGATCCATGGTTGGTTGAATTTGTGGATGCAAACCTGGGATATAGAGGGTCAACTGTGTATTTATTGAAAAGAAATTGCATATAATAAGTTCAAACCCATGTTGTTCAAGGGCCAACTCTGCTCCCATGGCCACCTTCAGGGTCCAATGGGGAATGGAAGTTTTATTCTACTCAGGTCTGTAGCCAGAGTATCCACCTTGGAGGAGAGGAATAATTTGATTTCTGATTACACCAAACTACCTACCTGCTCACTCTTTTCTCCATCTAGACCTAAGGACAGGAGCTTTCTTAATTATCTTGGTGTACTACCTAAACACTGCTACTAGCCCCCTCCCCCCACCATGAATGAACTTGTTAAGGAAGTTTTCCGGAAGAAGAGATTAGCCACATGAAAGAGATGAGGTGGGAATAATGTATGTCATAGGCTGAAGTCTAAAGATGAAAGAACTTGTCGCAGAACTACAATAGTATATGTATTCTGATTAATAAAATTAATTTTCCATTTTAGTAAGACTGTTACTACCTAAAAAAATATGTAAATATGAAACCATTTACATTTTTAAAAATTTTATTTTTCAATTAGTTTATATTGTTTAATATTAAAGACACATATACATGTTTACAGTAGAACCTGAAAGTTCTTATCCCTACCGTCTAGCTTTCACACTTTTGCCCAAAGGTCTTTGTTCTTCTACTCCTCCATGCATTTACACAAATAAATACATATTCACATTGAAAAAAACTCGTCATAATATTATTCTGTGACTTTTTTTGTCTTTGGAGATCTTACCAGGTCCTGTAGAACTCAGGAAAAGAGACAATTTGGATCCATATACCAGCTAGCTTATTAAGCCTCTGTTTTCTTCATTTGTAAAATGAGGATAATGATAGATAACATCTACCTTTCAGGGTTATTACAAAGATTTAATGATACTACACATGGACTTCTTAGCCTGGTAATTAGTTCTTGGTAAACTAAAACATGGTGGTAGCTACTGTGATTAATAAACTAGGCCAGGAAACATCTGTATTATCTACTATACCTAAGAAGTAAACTTGTAGCAATAGAGTGTAATCAGCAAACCCTCCAAATCTTTAGGGAGCCTAGCAATGTTGACAATGATGAGTCTCCAGTTTCTTTCACCACCCCAACCCCACTGGTTTCCACACCCAGAAGTTATAGGGGCACTTCCTGGCACTGGAATCCTGGCCTCGGTGGGCTGGTGTGGGGCAGGGATCCCTTGCTCCCAAGGTATCTGTCCCAATTTTTATCCACCACATGTGGGTGTAGGGTCACCCATTCCTTGTCTCCATATCGCCATCCAGATTTTCTAACGATTCTGGGTGATATTTGTTTTGTAGTCTAGTTGTAATTTTTGCTGTGGTTGTGTGAGGAGGCAAGCCATCAATGTCCCCATCTTGTTCTTAAGTCCTGTAATAATATTTTTGTAGTAAAATTAGAACACAAAATATACCATTTTATCATTTTTATGTGTCCAATTCACTGGTATTAACTACACTCACAATATTTTGTAACTACTGTATTTTGCTGTGTATAATGAGTACTCTTTGTCCAAATTTTTGAGGGGAACATAAGGATGTGCATTATACATGGGTAGTACTAATTCTATATCTATATAAATGTTTTTAATTCTTTTATTTACACTTATGCATTAAAAGTGTAACTCTAGAAAGCAATAATGATATCCATATACAAAATAATACCCTGGAATATGATAATCAGTTTTGTTTCTAAATATAAATAAATAAACAATTGAATTAAAAAATTAAAACAATATTTTTTTTCCTGAAAGTTTGGGCCAAAAACACGGGTACCCATTATACACGGGAGCACATTATGCATGGCAAAATAACAGTATTACCACTATTCAGAACTTTTCATCATTACAAACATTCTAACACATTAAACAGAGGGGTGTGGTTGGTTGGTTGTTTTTAAGCGTGTTCTAGTTTCTGCATTTTTTACTTCTCTGAGGTAATCCTCCCTTACCACCTTCTTTTTTTTTTTTTTTTTTTTGATGGGGTGTGGAATTTTACCTTTGCAGAATCTCCACAAGTGTAGTGATTTCCTGCTGATATTTAAGAATGAGGTTTACTGTGAGCTCTGAATGTGGATGGGCTTGTTAATTCTCAGACTTCAGTCTCCCACGAATAGTCAGGGAGCCCATAAAATAGTAGAAAGTGAGGAATTTTGTTTGGGATGCTAATTTCAATGTCCTGCTAGTTGCTTTGACTTGTTATGAGTAGAACCATAATTTTTCCCCTCCCACAAGGTTAACCTCTTGGCTGAGCATTTTGTTGTGTGAAAACAAGCAAAGGGGCTTTGACTAGTTTAAGGTACACATTTTTTATTTCTTTTTTAAATCACATGGCTTATTTCTGTTTTACTGGGTCTCAGTCTTTTTGAGAAAAGAGTTTGCTACTTTCTTAAGTACCCTCCAACTATATTATAGGTTGTTGCTTCTTGGGCCAGTGTCACCATTTGCATTTAGTATTTATTTCTATAACTTTATTAGGGTATTGTGTTGTTATGTCTGGGGGGAAAGTAGGTAACGGTAATAAGAATTTTATACTTCCATCTTGAATTGGAACCCTATGCAAACTTCTTGAATGATGTTAATGATGTTGAATCACTTTTTTATATGGTGTGTCAAGCTTGTCTCTTGGTGTCAGTTGTGTAGCTCTTTGGTTGTTTGCTTAATTAGCAAAGCTTGGAAATTTAGTGTTTGTGTGGGGAAGGGGAGTTTCAAGATGGTGGCTGACTAGCATTTCCAAATATATCCTTTCTTCTTCTCACTAAAGTAATTGTGAAATCAGGAAGGAATGAAAATGCCTAACATTACTATAAATTAAAGTTATAAGGCATTAAGACAGAACTGAGAATGAATGGTACTAATGATGAGGCAGATTGAACCAGTTAGAGAAATACTGTGTAGACTTAAGCACATAGAATGTGTGATATATCAACTTTTGTTTTTTGAAACGGTGACCACCAGCAGGCAAAAAAATATCTTTACCTATCCCCAGTGTATGTTCAAAAGTCATACTTGGGCATCCATCAACCTCACCCATTTTTATGTGAAATGAACCAAGTGTCCTTTTGCCATGCCTCTGGTATGTCCCTCATAAATTTTCTATGTGTTTGCATATCCATAAATGTGGTTATGGGGGGAGAGGGCATGCAGGTGGTACTGATAAGCATGTAGTGTTCTTGGCCATTGTTATCCAAAATATGGTACATGTACTTCTAGAGATAAAAGACACTTTTAAGCAATATATGAACAATTTACTCTAATAACCAGTGATACTAATTGGCTAAGAGGGATGTTAAAATAGTAATAAGTATTATTATAGCTGGTATCAGTTTGGGCAAAAAATTATGAAAATAGGCAAAGAACAGAAATTTGAGAAACATTTACTAGATAAAGCTTACTAGAAACAGACAACATTACTGCTTTTATACATATGAAAATTGTAAATATGAGAAGGGAATTTGATTTCCACATGTGTGACAGATAGTGGGGCCATAAACACTAAGTTTTGGATGTCTGTTCTTGTTTGAGAAAGAGCCCAAAGAAAAAAACATAGGTGTAAGACTCCAAAAGAATAATGGGGGATCTCAAAGTATAAAGTAAAATGCCAACATATTCAGGAAGATGCATGAAGGTTTGGCTTATGACATGTGAGAAAGTAAACTAGAATATTTTAAGGGGTAAAGAAGGCAAATCCAGGGGACAATAGATGGATTTAAATCCACCTTGAACTTAGTTTAAAAAAATAGCCAATGCTATATTAAATCAAAAAAAGAAGGATGATGCAGTAAGTGAATTCTGAGAAGAGAGAAACAGTATATGGAAAATTGATGTTTATAATGGGCCAATGAAATTGATAGAAGAAAGAATTCACTTTATTCTAGTGCAAAAAAAAAAGACCCAGATTTAGACACATTCTTGCAACATAATTGAACTTTAAAAATTGAGGAGGGCATCTTATAAATATTCTTGTAGACAAATATTGTTATTTACTAAAGATTTAAAATCAGACTCTTCACTTTAATATTAGATACCAGAAGGAGCATGGAATCTACTTAGTTTAAAGGACTGCATTATAGAAACAGGAATTAAGGCATCAGGAATTAAAGTCATTTTATAATGACTGACAAAATGTATGGAATGGTTAAAATTGGAAATGTGGCTAAAATGGGAATAAACGTAATGTTATTGTGACCAACAATCTATGGCATCAAAAAGAAAGCAGTAATCAGTCTCCATATGAACAAGAAGTAGGTAAGAAAGGTGGTAAACATGTTTTGCACTCAAATGTAAGGAATTCCAAAGATCCTGATACTAGGTGTAAGTTAAAGAATGTTGTTTGATGACTTTTTTTAAATGAGATCTTTTTTTTCCAGATCTTTAAATTTATTTTTTAGAGAGAGAGAAAGGGAGAGAGAAAAAAAAGGTAGAGAAACATCCATGTGCAAGACAAATATCATTGACCAGCTGCCTGTTGCACACACCCAGATGGGAACCTGGCCCACAACCCTGGCATGTACCCTGATGAGGAATGGAACTAGTGACATTTTGGTTCACAGGCTGCCGCTCAACTCACTGGACCACACCAGTCAGGGCTGTTGTTGGAAACTTAATATCAGTAAGCACTGATAGAATTAAATAAGGTATCTTCCAAACTATTGGGAGAAGACATGAAAAGGAAAATAATTCCGTTGAATGTTAGGCTGAGTTATATGAGATAACCTATATTCAACCATTCACACTGGTAAAAATCACAGTTTGGTTCAGCTTCATAATGTGGTTCATTATATTTCCTTTTAAAAAAAATCCCGAAACCCTGGCCAGGTGGGGCTCAGTTGGGTGGAGCATCGTCCCATGCATCAAAAGGTTGCTGTTCAATTCCTGACCAGGGCCCATAACTAGGTTGGGGTCCCCAGTAAGGGTTGTATAAAGAGGAAACCAGTCAATGTTTCTCTCTCTCTCTGTCTCCCTCTCAAATCAATAAACATATCCTTGGATGAGGATTTTTAAAAAATCCTGAAGCCCCTGCACTCCCATCCCTTTTTGAGTTTCTCAAGTGTAAATGCCACATCTTTTCTCATACTTGGAATTTGTATGTGTTTTAGCATGGTGCTTAATAATCCTACATAAATTTCATTAAGAATTTGTTTTTGCACACTAATTCAAAAGAACCTATGACCCCAATGTTACATAGCAGCACAATTTACAATAGCCAATTGCTGGAAGCAGCCTAGGTGCCCATCGGTAAATGAGTGGATGAAAAAACTGTGGTACATTTACACAATGGAATACTGTGCACCAGAAAGAAAGAAGGAGCTCCTATGCTTTGTGCCAGCATGGATGGAACTGGAGAGCGTTATGGTAAGTGAAGTAAGTCAGGCGGTAAAAGACAAATGCCACATGATCTTACCTATAAGTGGAATCTAATTAACAAAACAAACAAGCAAGTAAAATATAACCAGAGACATTGAAATTAATAGCAAAGCGACAGTAACGGGGCGGGGGAGCAATAACGGGGAAAGAAGGGAAAGGGTTGTCAGTGAACATGTATAAAGGACTCATGGACAAAGCCAAAGCAGGGTAGGATTGATGGTGGGCCGGGGGAAAGTGGTAGTGGGACAATGGAGACAACTGTATTCGAACATTAATTAAAAAATATGTTTTTGCAGAGCTGACCTTAGGAGGAATAATGTAGAGTTTCACTATCATCGATTATACAGATTCTTTTGACTTGTTGCTGAAACCATGATACTAAACAAATCTGCTTGCATTTCAGTCTTATTTTCCTTCTAGAAATACAAAAAGGCAATAGAAAAAAATCCTTCTCTTAATTTTCATTTACTCTTTGAATATAAGTCTGGAAGTATAGGGGATTTGAACTGATCTCTTATGGCACTTTAGTGGTTAAATGGCAGACTTTAACGGTTAGAACTGGGGAATTATATTTGTTTCTAAGTGAAGGTATTATGATTCTACATAAACTTAAACTTCATTGCCCAGATGGGTAGTAAACAAGATACTTCTGAAGCAGCAACTAATGTACTGCTTTTCATCAGAAAAAATTTCTAGCCAGCCCAAGTCCATATATAAAATGCAGTCATATCTAATTTTGTAAAGTTAGGTGGATATGTTCAAGAAATCAGCTTTCCTCCACAATATCCATATTTTGAAAATTATGAACAAGATTTAGCTAAAAGAAAGTGTATGTATTTATCCCCACCAATTGATAAACAGCTTCTAAAAATATGTTAATTCAGTGGTTAGTTTTTATGAATTTTAACCTATAACTAGATAAATAATGGTTACTTTGAATAGCCATAGTAACCTGCTTTTGCTGCTCTTTTGGTAAGTATGTATGTTTTATTTAGTCAAGTATACTCTGAGGATAGTTTTACCTGTTGAGATAGGAAATTAGTTCATTTAAAAAGGTCATAAGCAAAATAAGGTTGAGAAAAAGTTCAGAGATAGCATTTACATAAAATCAAAATATTTAAAACAGTACAGTTTATCACTAATGAATGTGTATATATGTTATAAAACTATAAAAATATATACTGGAGTGATAAGTGCCATATTCCAAACAGTGGCTGGCTATGGGGAAAGGGAGAAAGGAGTCACTTTATATTCATTTCAAAAGAAATATTAGAGTTCCACAATTAGTAAAATACTACATTAAACTAGTCAGACTTCGCCAAGCATAAATATGTCAAGCGTTTATTCTCAATGTAAAAGTCTGTTAAGGCAGATGCACTGGTGCAAATCAGGCTTTTTGTTTTTCTTGACTCTTCAAATCCTACTGCTTACTGTATTCTGGGTCTCCCTGTAAAATTGAAATATTTATTCCTTGTCTCCCAAGTGGGTATGGGAAAGAGGAACAGGTTAAGGTTGAGCTGATTAGGAGAGAATTCTAGAAGAAAAGTTGGCATAGTATTGATACTTAGAGTTAATATAAATGCATTTGTTACATTTAGAATCCTCTCTCTTCTTTAAAAAAAAGATCAAAAAACTTTGTTTTGTTTTTATTTCCTTAAGTGAATATACCTTGTTATGCACACTGAAAAGTGAATGCATTTTTTTCTTATATACTACTTTATTGTATTGATTTCCTTTTTTAAGTATATTTTACTGATTATGCTGTTACAGTTGTCACATTTTTATTTCTCTCCTTTATCTTCCTCCACCCCACCTCCCCCCAGCACCCCTTCCCCCCACTTAGTTCATGTCCATGAGTTGTATGTATAAGCTCTTTGGCTTCTCCATTTTCTATACTATTCTTTACCTCCTGCTGTCTATCTTGTGCCTACCAATTATGCTTCCTATCCCCTGTACTTTTTTTTCCCATTCTCCCCCTCCCCACTGATAACCCTCCATGTAATTTCCATTTCTGTGATTCTGTTCCTGTTCTAGTTGTTTGCTTAGTTTTTGTTTTTGTTTTTGTTTTTTAGGTTCAGTTGTTGATAGTGTGAGTTTGTTATCATTTTACTGTTCATAGTTTTGATCTTCTTTTTCTTACATAAGTGCCTTTAACATTTCATGTAATAATGGTTGGTGATGATGAACTCCTTTAGCTTTACCTTATCTGGGAAGCACTTTATCTACCCTTCCATTCTAAATGATAGCTTTGCTGGATAGAGCATTCTTGGATGTTGGTTCCTGCCCTTCATGACTTTGAATACTTCTTTCCAGCCCCTTCTTGCCTGCGAGGTTTCTTATGAGAAATCAGCGGAGAGTCTTAAGGCAACTCCTTTGTAGATAATTCCTTCCTTTTCCTTGGCTCCTTTTAAGATTTTCTCCTTATCTTTATAGTCTGGGGTAATTTAATTATGATATGTCGTATTGTGCTCCCTCTTGGGTCCACCTTATTTGGGACTCTGAGTTTCTGGACTTGCATGTCTATTTCCTTCACCAAATTGGGGAAGTATTCCTCCATTATTTTATCAAATAAGTTTTCAGTTTCTTGCTCTTCCCCTTCTCCTTCTGGCACCCCTATGATTTGGATGTTGTAATGTTTAAAGTTGTCCCAGAGGTTTCTCAGCATCTCATTTTTTTGGAATTCTTGTTTCTTCACACTGTTCCAGGTGGATGTTTATTTTTTCCTTTTGTTCCAAATCTATTTGAGTCACAGTTTCTTTGTATAGCCTTCATTTCTTCTTTCATTTTGCGACCAGACTCAATCATTTCTGTGAATATCCTGATTACCAGTGTTTTGAACTCTGCATCTGATAGGTTGGCCATCTCCTCATCGTTTAGTTCTTTCTCGGGAGTTTTGATCTGTTCTTTCAGTTGGACCATATTTCTTTGTCTTGGCATACCTGTTTTTTTGGAAGGGGCGGAGCCTTAGGTATTCACCAGGGCAGGGCAACCCACTTTGTTGCATTGACACAGTATTTGGGGGAGGGGTCAGAGAGGGAACAATGCCACTTGCTCAGCTCTCGGCCCACTTTCAGTCACTTCCCCCGTTACCCACAAACGAATTTTACCTTTTCAGTGCTACCTTGGTGCTGATTCCTGGGTGGGTTGGATTGTGTACATTTTAGGATGCTGTGGACCCTTCCAACAGACTCTCCTGTGAGAGTGGGAATTTCTCCTGATGCTGCAACCCTCATAGGTTTTTACAGCCAGAGGTTTTGAGGCTTTCTTTTCCTGTGCAGGAACCCTAGGTTACAAGACTGTTTTGTTCACCAGTTGCTCCTTCTGGTTTAAGTGCATGTGAATGTGGTACTGCCCGGTCCTCCAGCTACCTTGCTGGGCATCCTCTCCATCCTGGCTTCCTGTTTCTGCCCCTCCTACCAATCTGGATGAATGTTTCTTTTAACTCTTTTAACTCCTTGGTTGTCAGACTTCCATACAGTTTGATTTTCTGGTAGTCAGGTTGTTTTTTGTTTTTAAATTGGCTGTTATCCATCTGTTGGTTGTGCTAGGAAGCAAAGCATATCTACCTACACCTCCATCTTGGCCGGAAACTCCTACTGATTTCTTTCCTGAGCAAAATGAAACAGTTGTATCAGGGTCAGTGAATTCTTGGATGAGATTCTGCCTTTGTGGTGTGTGCCCACCACATATGCTTTCCTGTGATGGCAGACTCTTAATAGGATAACCCACTAAGTTCCAGTACTAAACTTCCATTTTGAGGTTTTTAGTTCTGCTTTGTTGTTCTTCTCTTTGGCAAACCTTCATTGCCCCATTCAAAAAACTTTGGAAATTGTTTTCTCTCTTCTCTGAAGAGTTAACAGTTGTCTTTGGAGAGTTAATACTTGTCTATAAAATTTCCTTCCTATAACAAACAAGAATTTTTCCATCTTTGTTCTCATTTACAATCTACTTTCCTTCTTGTGCCCTTCTGGGCCTTTTGGTTTCTTTACAGAGTTTTAGTGTAAGTTGTTTCCTATTGGAGTTTACTCCCCTCAGTTAATTTCCTTTACATTCAAGTAATCTAATCTATTTCAATAAAAAATATTTGAATTTATATGAATGGCTAAGTAGTGAGTGTTGTGAGTTTTGTAATGGATATTGTAAATCATTTAGTGAAAATAGTTGGCTATTTTCTAATAGTACTAAGTGTGTTTACTATCTTTTTGTGATGCACCTATATTGTAAGTATCTGCTATATTTTTACCATTAATATAAAGCATTGTCTATTTGTAAAATTCTAGATATTTTTGAATTATGTTTGGCTTTTGTGCCCCTCTAGAAGAGAGGAGTGGAGAGAATCTCTTAGGCAGCAAACATTTATGTATTTGTGGCCCTGATTTGGATGTGGGATGAAGTGGACGATGCTTAATGATAAAACTGTATAAATTAGTACACATCTGGCTTTAGAAAGCACCCATCTGTCTTGTGTCAGTAGATCATATTTTCTTGACATTTTGATACAACCTTTTGATTAATAAATAAGTGTGAATAAAGATGAGCCACTTTGCTAAGAACGAATGGAAGGAGGAGTTCCTCAAACAACCAGGCTCTTTATACTAGTCTTTTGATGACCTTTCGTTGTCCTTCTGAAACTAGTGCTATTTCAGAATAGTTCTTAGAAGATTCATTAGAGAAGCAAGGAACACAATGTTATTTTTTTAAATGTTCTTTTGCTCCCTTCACCCCCATAATAAATCTATTGACCTATTGAAGAAAATTCAACTAACATACTCTCTTTTCTGTGGGATGGGCCCAGTTCCTCTCTAAGAGTACCAGATTGGAAGGTCATAAAAGAAATTTGTATTAGCAGTTTACTCTGTTGATTTTGCTACATAAAAATCCATGTTTAATTTTCATATTATATTTCAGAACACCTTAAAAGCTCTGTTAATCTTTTTTTATTCTTGTTAACAGTTAAGAGTTTTTACAGGAGAATCATTAATTTTGCTTCTGTTAGTTATTTTTTTACCTTTCCCTAGGCTTTCAATCTCTAATTATTCTGAAGTTTTCAGAAGAAAAATATTTACCTATAGATGAAAAGGCAAAATATCTGGCAGATAGAAGTTTTTAGAAGTACAAAAACAAGTAATATATTTCAATTATTATTTGACTATGTGGATTTATGAGAGATAGATATGCCAGACTTAAGTAATTTTTATATGATACCTTTTAAAATTACAAAATATATATATTTTTCTTAATGATACCTTATACCCATGCTTCATTGGAAAGTAGTGTTTCAAACTGCTCTTCTCTGTGTCTGAAGACAAGTTTTTATTTCTGTATCCCAGAAATTAGTATCACTTTGAAATATGAAATAGGTAACCAGGTCTTTGCTAAGTCAGTGTGGTGCAGAAAATGATAAGGAGGGAGGGCGCCAATATCGACCTAAAGTATTTTAATCAAGGAATTGCAGGCACTTCTCTCCACCCATATTTTGATATGTAGACTTACCATATGAGGTCTTAATTTAGTAGTAAAGCTTTTAATATTGTTAAAAAGAAAATGCTACTGATCTTTATTTAAATGTTAATAAGACTTGAAGGCCACGTTTTTTGTTTTTTAATGTACACGTTAGATAATTAAGTGAATATTTTGGATTTAGTTAATGATAACCAGTCTCATTGTTTCAGTCACAATTTACTTGGAATGTTTGCTTCTGGGTCTAATAAAATAAGCAATAGGAAGGCATGGAACTGCTACTTTAGAAAATACTGAAATTAAGGGGCTGAAGAAAAAATGCCTCTAGATGATGCTTAAAATAAAATAACTTACTAAAAACAAGGAATTGAAGATGTGCACATTGCTGTAATGCCATTTTACGAAATATTAGCATTGTGTGTCTCACCCAAGAAGAAATTGCATCAGCAAATAATCTACTGAGCACTGTTATTTGGATGGTACTGAGACAAACAATTGTGTTAGTTGTTGCCTAGCTCCTCCCTCCAACTCTCAGCAGCCTGGAACTGTGCATGTTGTGGGAGGTCATGTGACAGTGATCCTTGGTTTTGTTCATTTAGCCTGTCAAAACAATTTTATGTAGGTGGAAAGAAATGAATGAAATGAATAGAGTGGGTTAGCTGCATCAGCCCTAGTTTGCACTGAAAGTAATGAATGCTGTGATTAGAATAGTATAGCAGGCCCCCAGGAATATCCAGTTTGATAATGCTGGAGAGAATTACTAAAAGCAGTGATGGCTAATCTGTTTTAAATCTCATTTGATATCATTGTCTTCGTGATAATTTGATTAACATTTGTTAATATTTAAACAATATACTTTCTTTGTTTTCTTATTACTTTGATTTCTTATTTTACCTTCAGAAGTTTAGTTAGAAGTACCTAGTCCTTTTCAGTGATCCTTAGTTAATAACAGAAATATCAACAGCTTTTCTGAGAAGAAAATTGTTTTAGAAGCATTACAAGGAAGCTTTACAAATTTCTAAGATATGGTTGCCTTGTCTAGTGAATAGAACATGAGCTTTAAATCAAATTTTCATTTAACTCTTGTTCTGCTTTTCATGTAAATTGCAGAACAGATAGGAGGAGGAGATACTAAACTTTTTTGAGTCTGTTTATATGAAGTCTGTCCAGAAAGTATAACCATGTGATATGACAAATAGAGACTTTTATTGAAGAAGATACAAGATATAAGAAACATTGTATGTAGGACAATGACCCTTTAGTCCCCTTCAAAGTAGGCAGCTTGATACCACACACAGTTTTCCCAATCTCTGTCAGCTGCCCCATTGAATTTTCCCAAATCTCATCAACAGTCTAAAATCTCTTCCCTTACAAAGGGAAGAGTAATGGTGATTGTAGTTTTGGAAGATTCAAGGATGATTTTAGTTTTGGGAAAAGCCAGAAGCTGCAGGGCACCAAATCTGGTCTAAAATCTCTTCCCTTACAAAGGGAAGAGTAATGGTGATTGTAGTTTTGGAAGATTCAAGGATGATTTTAGTTTTGGGAAAAGCCAGAAGCTGCAGGGCACCAAATCTGGGCTGTAGAGAGGCTGGAAGACATGTTGCACGAGTGGGTGTGTTGTCATGATGAAGCTGCAAATCATCAGTTGCCCATAGCTGCGGCCTTATGAATCACCCAAATATTTTCTGTGGAGGCATGTTCAAGCTTAACACAAACTTTTTAAAAAGGATTTTATTTCTTTATTTGTAGAGAGATGGGAAAGAAGGGAAATTGAGAGAGGGAGAGAAAACATGGATATGAGAGATACATGGACCAGTTGCCTGCATGTCCCCAACCAGGGACCTAGCCTGCAACTCAGTCATGTGCCCTGACTGGGAGTTGATCCAGCAACCCTGTGGTTCGCAGGCCAGTGCTCAATTCACTGAGCCACACCAGCCAGGGCTTAACGCAAAATTTGATGTAGATTTGTTGCTCTACTTGCTCAGGCATTTTGGATGCTGTGCCACAGTACACGTGCTCACTCAACAGCATCTATCACCCCCATTGACTAATATAGCGAAGTTGTCATAGGTCACACATGCACATTTTAGTCTCCTCTTCTTGGCTGCTGGGTTACATCATTGTTGCTTAAACTGGTCTTGTTATATTAACAATAGCTGGACATATTTTGGACAGACCTTTTTTTGGATAGACCTTTGGACAGTATATTTTTTTCCTTTTAAAAAATATTTGTAATATTAAAGCTATAAGTACAGTTCTCAGACCACTTAAAATCATAAATAATCTCAAGGAATATAAAAATCTATGATAGGTAAAATAGTTCCTATTTATGGTATAGATGGCTTCTATGCAAATTAGATAAAAGTTAACCTTATTCTGATACAGGTTTAAGATTGTCATTTTCTGTATTCTCACCAATAAATGGTTGTAGATTTTTGGTGAGGAAGAAGTCCCTGTTTGTTTGTTTTTCCTCTTATACTATGCTATAAATAAGTAGTTGGCATCTTTTTTAATGAGCTTTTTACACACTATTTTTAAAAATCAAAATGGTAACTAACAGCTGTGCCTCTTACAAATTGGTCATTGCATTTGAGTTATGTTAGATTTACTGAGACTCAGAGACCCAATTTCAATTTTTACCTTTCTTATAAGTCCTAGGAATAGGAATTTCTTTGATCTCCAAGGGAATGCTAAATGCTTTTTAAAGACGCACACAAATTCTTTTATTTGAAAAGCACATTCATGGATTCATTCAACACATGGTTATTAACAAGTCCTTATGCTAAGATGCTACAGACAGAACACTGGAAAAGCATTTGTCACTGCTTGTAGAATAAACCTCAGTGTAACATTAATTGTTACTAAATGCTATGAAAGAGGTATATATATAGTTTATAAAAAATATACTGGGTTGGCCAAAATTTCATTATGTTTTTTCCATACCATGGCTCTAATAGTGTTTAGTTGTCTTTAACTTAATTCAAAACAGTTTTGTTTTATTCTGTCAGCTGTCAAATTAGCATGCATTTCTAAAAAAATTATCAAAACTGGTGAAATTTTGTGCAGTCATTTTAATATTAAAGATGGAAGAAGATATGCAACACTTTTGATATATTCTTTATTATTTCAAGAAAGGTAAAAGTGCAACTGAAACACAAAAAAAGATTTGTGTGGTATATGGACATGCTGTAACTGATCTGATCGTACGTGTTAAAAGTAGTTTGTGAAGTTTCTTGGTACTACTGACATTTTGGCCAAATAATTCTTTGCTGTGGGGCTGTTTTATGCATTGGGAGATAATTAGCAACACCCCTGGCCTCTACTACCCTCTCGAAGCCAATAGTGGGAGATAGCTGACATATACAAAATATCCAAATCAGTAAAGTTACTGGTAAAAATGAAAAATGAGTCTTTTATGGAAAAAGCTAAATAGACTTTTTGGCCAACCCAATATATCAGTGTGGAGAAGGGATGATTTAACCTACAGTTCCCGAGGAAATGAATTGATATTTGATTGAAGGAATGGGCATTAACTAGGCAAATAAAGATGGATAGAGGGGCATTCTAGATTGAAAGAACAACATGTTTGAAGGACCCAAGTGGGAAAAAGCATGGCATGTTTGAGAGTGGAAAAGATTAGAATGATGAGAAATTAGGCTCTAAGAGTGGGCAAGGACTATATTATGTGGGACTTCATAGGTCACAATGATGTTCATCTTTATCCTCAAGGCTGTAGAAAGCTATTAAAAAGTTTTAAACAGGACATACACTATTTCATTGAATCTAAAACTCTTAGTTATATGACACATTTAATTTCAGAGGTATTAAATATGAAAAATTGTATTTCTAAGAATTAAATAGACATAACTTAGAATTAATTAAAATCATATAAAAATATTCTGGCTGTATATGGACAGCGTAGAAAACATTGTACGAGGGTAAAATTAGATGTGTGGAAATGACTTAGGTTATTGCTGGAATCTAGAAGAGGTGATGATAGCATGAAATAGCATAGTGGTAGTAGAGAACGACATAAATAAATCAAGTAAGTTTTCAGCAGAAAGAATTTATAAGCCTTGTGCACTTTAGAACATTGTTAAAAATTTGGAATTATATGTAGAAAAAAATATTTAAATAGATTTAAAATTATAATTAAAATGTAAGCAACAGTATAGAATGATTTATATAACAGGCTTAATTCACATCTAGTGACATTTCTGTCTAGTCACATATAACCAATTGAGAGAAAACATTTTACAATAAAAGGTTCAGTATGTTTTTTTAAACTGTTGGGTTGGCTACAAGGTTCGTTCATTTTTTTTCTGTATGACAGCTCTAGTAGCACTTAGTTGTATAACTTCATTTGAAACAATTTTGTTAGATTGTATGTGACAGCTGCCATATCAATGTACATTTTACAAAAATCAAAATTGGTGAATTTTTGTGTAGCCATTTCAATATTGAAGATGAAAAATAAGCAACATTTTTGGCATATTATACTTTATTATTCAAGAAAGGTAAAACACAACTGAAATGAAAAAAGATTTGTGCAGTGAATGGAGGAGCTGCTGTGACTGATCGAATGTATTAAAAGTGGCTTGCGGAGAAACATTGATTTGTTGTTTTACTTATTTATGCATTCATTGGTTGCTTCTTTTATGTGCTTTGACCAGAGGTTGAACCTGCAACTTTGGTGTATGGGATGATGCTCTAACCAACTGAGCTTACTCAGCTAAGGCAAAAAAAATCAGACTTAAAGTTAACCTTCTATTTGTACAACACTTAATATATGTACTTACATAACTTATTTAAGCTACTACCATTGAGCACTATATGCCACCTTAACTTTTATAATAAGTATATATTCCAAGTTTCAGTATAGTGGTCTGATATATTTTCTAGCAGATCTAAAAACTATGAGCAACAAAACACATTTAAATAAATAAATTTAAATTTTATAGCTCACTGTTACTAATGTTTTGAGTCTTCATGCTTCTGTTGTGTATCCTACATTCCTAAGTTTGCCTTTAGCAAAATATCTTAAGCATTTCAAGTATTGTATAACTGGAACTATGGGTGCTTTCATATGCTTCCATACCCAGGATCTCACTTAATTCTTGGGGTAACCTATTGGTAGTCATTTTTTTTCTTATATGGCTAACTCTAGTTACTGTACACTTGTGAACAAAGAATTGGGTCTGTTATGATAGCTCTTAAAGTACCCACTGCTTTTCTGTTCATCATACTTAAAGTGAATGCCTCTGCCTCTGAACACTGTAAGATTTACAATAGCAGAAATCTTGTCTCTAATATTTATCATATGCTGTTGTCTGACACAAGGTATGCAAATAGTAAACTTTTTTGAAGATGTTCAAAAATTGTTAAAATTTGAATACTGATTCTACATAGATAAAAGTACTTATCAAGACAATCAGATAGGTAGATTTATTCAAATATAAAAATTACATGCCACTTAATGATAGGTGGAATATAGTTTATTTGTGTAATCACTGTCTTCTAATTGTTTTGAGACTTAATTACCTTTTCACAATTTCTTTAAAATAAATTTTCCTGATTTAACTATTGTAAGGTTCAGTAATACGTAAAGGAGTCAACAAGTGATCCATATTTTTTTTCTATATAAATTTTCCTTATGTGAGGAATATTTAAGAATGTATGATGAACAACATTTTTAACAAACATTGGGAAACCCTATTGTCAGTAAATGAAAAACGAAACAAGCTGAAAACTTCCTACTGTGAAACACCAGATATTATTTTGAAAATTTTGATGAAAAGAACAACAAAAACCTATTATTTTCAGTGCATAACTGAGCTTGTTATAATAAGGATAATCTCCAAAGTCTAAAAATGAAGAAGAAACTTAAAACCAGAGTGGGGAAAGTATGAATTGACACTAGGGCTTTTCTGGGACAGTGGCCAGCCTTTTAACTAAGAGGCATAGTTTTACTATCTATCTGAGGATAGGTGAAATCTCAAACCAAAGCAGTTATTGGAATTGAGATCTTATAAAGTCGTTCTTTGAAGAGAAAAATGAAATGAAAAGACAGACTAGAGTTTGTGGAATAAATGCACCTACAACTAAGGATATACCAACAAGCAAATCATAGTTTAAGATAACCACATGAAGAAACAAACCAACACAAGTGAATATCAGCCCCCCAAACAGTAGGCAAAATTAGATCCCTAGTAACTCAGATAAAAATGGTATTGAATTAAGTCTATGAAATAAGTCATAAGAAAAAGGACTAAAAACTAAAACACCAAAAACATCAAGATGGTGTTTGAAGGGGTGGTGAATGACTGATTTGATAAAGACCCAAATAGAGCTTTAAGAAATGAAAATGAATTATGATTAAAAATTCAATTAAGTACCAACTTCCTCAGTCACCTGACCCCAATTCTATTGACTTGTCTGTTGGCTATTTGTCCCCCAGGAAAGGAATGTTTTAGGAGCATAATCCAGGATGATATAGCTATGCTGCCATGAATCTGAGTCGTAGTGGACAAGGTATGTGACTTTGTGGATGGTCACAGCCTCTAACTGTGAGTGGGAATAAAGTGATAAAGAACTATAAAGGGGGTTTTTTATGGAACTTTGAGAGATGCCAATCTTGCACTGATAATTTGGAGATGGAGTAGGACCCAGGGAAAGAAGAAATTCTGAGGAAAACACTGGGAAAGCCTGCCTGTTTATTCATGAAGCAGGTATGGCTTGTTGAGGTTGGAGGGGATGATTGCAGTTGTAACTGTCAGTTATCATGTCTCATTTAAAACCCCATTTGTAGGGTTACCACTGAGGGAGGAGGGCACTGGGCATAGTCCAGTGGCAGGAGCATTCTTTCTGAACTGAAGCCTTCTGTAAGTGCCTAGCCTTCCTTGACCCCACCTTTGTTTAATTTTGCTAGGGGGAAAGTAGGGACTGGAGAAGTGACTGAATTGCCTTTATCAAACCCCTCAATGGGTACTTTTGGTGATTGGCTGCTTGACTGTAGGTTTTATTTTCTTTATGGGTGTTAAAATATATACCTCTCTCAACTATATACTGAGTTCTCTAAGACTTGTATGGTCAGTTGGGAGTGCATATCTGGTTTGTGTTCATCTTTTATTTCTGGATCAGGGCTGAGACCTTAACACATGTCCTTTGCATCCCTGCCTCCTATAGACTGTAAAGATTGATAAATTTAAAAAAAAAAGAGGAAATAAATAGGTTAGATATAACTCAAGGGAGAATTAGTGAACAAGAAGGTAGATCCGAGAACATTACCCAGAAAGTAGTAAAGATAAAGAAATAAAAAACGAGAGAGAAGTTAAAAGATATAAAGGACAGAGTAAGTTTACACACACATACAGCTATATTTCTGTTAAAAATAGAAGTCTTCTCATGGGAAAAATGAGAACATAACTTAGAACATAAATTTGGGGAGGATGCTACAGAAAGTGCTTCTCCTACAAGGTATGAATTATTTTTAAATTATAGCAATTAAAAAAGTGTGTTATTAGTGCAAGAATAGACAGACTGTTGGAAATGAATAAGGAATTCAGAAATAGAACTACGTTTACATGGAAAGGACGGATTGTTTATCAAATGGTATTGAGGGTATTGGTTGATACAAAAAAAAAAGTAATACCTAATCCTTTTACCCAAGCAAATAAATTCCTCAACAGATAAGTTCCAAAATGTGAAACATAAACAAATATATATTTTAAAAATGAAAAGAAAAAGAAAAATTATAGTCTCAGTGTCTAGAAGAATTACTGAAGACATTAAATCCACCTACTACAAAATATAAGATAGATAAATTGAACTACAGTGAGATAAAAACATCTGTGAATCAAATGACATCATAAACAAGGTAAAAATACAAACTACAACTGAGAAAAGATATTTGAAACTCAGAAAATCAATAAAGGGGTAGTATCCAGGATATATTAAGCAATTCTACAAGTAATATAAATCAACAAATGATATATTCGGTAGTTCACAGAAGAGTAATTTTAAATAGTCTGCAAGGAAACAAAAAGCTTCCATGCTTATTATTCTAAAAATGTAAATTAAGCACTAGGATATGATTTCATACCCATCAAATTTGACATAAGTTAATGTCTGAGATTACTATGTTGGTAACCATGCTGTTGGAAGAACCAGTTGTTACAGTCCCTTTGAAAAGCAATCTCTTGATACTTACGAAAATCACATGTACCCTGTGATCCTTCAGTTTGTTAGCCTTATATCCTGATAGTTGTTCTTAATATTTTTTTCTACCTCAGATCTCTTTGAAGGCTGGTCGAAAGGTAGAATAATGTTTAAGTTCATATAATAAAATAGATCATAATGGAGGCAAATATTGAATATTCATCAAAAAGTTTCAATTTGTGATTAGTGTGCATTACTAGTACATAGTAATAAAATCTACTGAAAGTCTAACGGGTATTGTAATTTCAAAGTAATGATTTATGTAATTGCTATTTTGAGATAATCCGTAACCACTGCTATGTGACATGACATAATCTAGGTTTGTTGGTGGCAAAAGTCACAGGTACTACTGAATGCTATTAGGTATATACATTAAATAATTAAAGGAGATATTAAATTTTAATTCATGGTAAATACAAAATAAAGATTTGTATTCACACATGTTCACAAATTTACCTTAAAGGGTTTTATGGACCCCAAGTTTAAGGACAAGTGTTCTATAGACACCATTGAATGTATGTCCAAGGAGATTATTATTATAACACCATTGCAGTATGGTAGTGGGGAAAAATGGGGAACAACTTAGAGATTCATTAGTAGGAGGTTTTATAAATTGTAATACAGGATGGGGCAAAAATAGATTTACAGTTGTTAGTATGTGAAACAGAGTTTATTCTTGTATTATCATTTATTAATTATTGTATTATTTTCCATATGAACAACTGTAAACCTTCTTTTGCCCTGTATATTCAGACAATGAATAACTGTGTAGCAGTGATAATGAGTAGATCCAAGTTATAATGATATGGTAGATATCTTGTAACGTCTCCTTATATACGGATGATCTCAATATTGAGTGAAAAAAGCAAGCTTCCAAAAAGTACATACCCTATAACATCATTTTATGAAATTTTAGTATTTCATATAAAGTGTAAAAGCCCATATAGGAATGGTATGTTCAAAATCAAGAGAGTGGTTATTCAAGGGTAAGGAATTGTAATGGGAAGGACAACCTAATTAACATATTTTGCTGTGTATAATGGGCCCCCATGTATAACGTGCACCCATGGTTTTGTCCTAAACTTTCAGGGAAAATAATCTTTTAATTTTTTAACTCAATTATTTATTTATATTAAGAAAAAAATAATTATCATATTCCAGGGTATTATTTTGCATATGGATATCATTTTTGTCTTCTAGAGTTACAGTATAGATATGGAAGTAGTACTACCCATGTATAGTGTACATCCTTATTTTCCCTTAAAAATTTGAGCAAAAAAGTATGCATTATACATGGAAAAATATGGTAGATGGGGACTTTAAATTATGTCTGTGATGTTTAATTATTTAATTGTATGGTGGACACATTATTGTATGCTTAGAATATTTTGTCAAAATAAGTATTACATGTTTTGACAAAATATTAATGTGAAAGAGATAGTTCCAATTTTAATTCACAGAACAATTCAGAGTTTGTCTATGAGACCTCATCAAGGGAAAAACAACAAATTAAATGCTTTCCCCAGTTTATTTCAGAGACTAACCTATGAAGTGCCAGGTACTTTAAATGTGATGAAAGCATACCTAGTAGATTATTTAATTCTTGAATAATCTTGTGAGGTGAAGGTGTATATTTATAAAGGAAATTCTAACCTAAGCAAAGACAGAACTGGAATTCATATTTACATGTTTCTACCTTGGAAACCCATATTTGTCTCATGTTATTAAATTGCATGTCTCTAGGAATACATGACTTGTTTTGGAAGCAGTAAGTTAACTGCACATACAAAATGAGACTAGACAGTATCTGAGTCATACATTAATAGTACTGATAATAAAATAATCTCAAACATGACTTTATAGTGCAGAATTTTCTTCAATATAGTTTAACTTTTTTTCACACTCACTATAGGCTGATAAAGTTATTAGTTATTAGTAAACTTAGTGTTACAGTGTTACTGTTTTAACAGTTGACTACTATAATTTAGTATGCTTACTAGCTAAATTTAACTGTAGCTTGGTGTTTTATTATTTTAAACCACATTCTGTTTTGTTTTTTGATTGTAGGATCGAAAGTTAACAAAGTCTGAGAGGCAGAGATTTAAAGAAGAGGCTGAAATGTTAAAGGGTCTTCAGCATCCCAATATTGTTCGATTCTATGATTCCTGGGAATCCACAGTAAAAGGAAAGAAGTGCATTGTTTTGGTGACTGAACTTATGACATCTGGAACACTTAAAACGTAAGTCCATCAATATAAAAGCTGACCAAGAAGTATGAGAAGACCTAAGTTTTCTTATTTTAGCCTTATCAGTCCTACTTTTGTTGCCCTAAAGAGGGGACAGTCCCTCGAACTGTTAGTATATTAGCACATTTTTCTTCCACAGAGTCCTCTGGTGTATAAAGTGATTTGATAAATTATTTTTTGACATGCTTTTGCAGAATAAATCTAGTTTTATAAGTCATAGTAGTTGGTGTTTCTACGATCAAGTGGCTAAGGAATCAGAAATTAAAGGGCTGACAAGGTAGCCCTCTAGTGGTTAAAATGAGGTTGGAACTTACTGAGAAGCTTTACCTATTATTTTATCACCTTATATTGCTGTAGCTATGGAACTATTGCATTGTATGCAGCTGTTGCACACTGTATTGTGAACATTATCACTAAGTAATTTCATTTTCCATAGCATCAGAAATTGAAGCCAAAACAGTTAGACCTATCATCTCTTTAAAGAATACAGATAGGTCAAAGGCAGAAATTCTGTTCCCTATTATAAAGAATTATAAGGTAAGAATTGGACTGTGCCTCTGGAATCTCGAGTCCCTCAAAGTATCTATTAGTACTCAGAGAAGAAACTAGTGTAAATTATATAGTGTAAATTATTGTGGAGGAATTGGATTTTTAAAAATTGTCTCTGTGGTGTATCTTTATTGTATATTTACTTTCTTTAGTTAATGCTGTGGAGTTCATTAATCCCTTATCTCACTTGCATATGCTCTTGGATGCTTAAAACTAACATGTTTGAAAGCTGACAAATTATTTCCCCCCGCAAATTCTAATTTCCACCCAATCTGTAATATATATGGCAACACCCTTCTCCTAGTCATCCAGGCTTTTTGTTGTGCACATGCCTGTTTCTTCCACTAGGCTGTGCTCCCTACTACTATGCCTGAAACTTACATATTTGAATGAATTAAATATTCTAATGATACTTGAATTGTGCGACGTAGTTTTGTGTATGTCTGTGTCTCGAGATTCTTTTCACTTATTTGGATACTTAGTGGATTGTCAATAGTCTATCAGAGTACCCTACAACAGTTTACTTGTTTTAAAAACTGTAACAAGGGGCTTTGGTTAACATAGTGTGCTAAGTCACTATGGGATGGCCTCCTCCTTACCAATAAACAAAAATGTGGAATATAATAAAAGCCCTTTCAATATGTACCCAAGCTTCGAAAAAAATGGGTGAGGGGCTAAAATCAGATAAAAGGCAAAGAAGTAACTTAAGGCCAAAAGAGGGGTTGATGCCCTGGCAGTCTATTGGAATTTCACCCTACTCATGGAGCTTGAGGATTGAGTACTAGAGTTTTAATGTCTATGGCAGGACTAAAGGCCTTAAAACTCAGTAGAAAGGGGAGCTGGAAGTTAGCTTGTGTCCAAAAAAACTGAATTATCCACATAAGGGAGAACTCAGCACCCCAGGGAGTGAAAGCTGCAAGGAATTTTGCCTCTCTGCCCAGAACTTTAGATGGGAGAGGAGTCCCTATGAAAACTAGAAATCTGACTTCCGGCCAAGATGGAGGCATAGGTAGATACACTGTGCCTCCTCGCACAACCAAAATTAAGGACAACAAAAGTTAGAAACAAAAAAACAACCAGAACTGACAGAAAATGGAACTGTATGGAAGTCCGACAACCATTCATCCAGACCGATAAGAGGGGCAGAGTTGGTGGCGTCGGCGGCCAGTGAAGAGGGGTCTCCCCAGGAAAATGTGGTGGCTGGCAGACCCCGGACATGGGGTGGCAAGGAGCAGACCCAGGGAGGTGCGCAAGGTGCTGGCTGACCTCAGTCTCACATTCATAGGCAGATAAACGAGGCTATAACGGGCAGCAAGACAGACCACACAACCCAGGGCCCCAGCGCCGGAAAATAAAGCCTAAAAGCACTGATTTAAAACACTTGTGGGCGTTGAGGTGCCCGGAGAGACTCCCAGCCTCAGAGGTGAGTTCCTTGGAGAGACCCACAGGGTCCTAGAACATACAAAAGCCCACCTACCTGGGAATCAGCCCTAGAAGGGCCCAGTTTGCTTGTGGGAAGCAGCGAAGGGACTGAAATCCAAGAGAGAGCTGAGTAAGCACCACTGTTCTCTCTTGGACCCCACCCCCACATATAGGGTCACAACCCAGCAACGGGGGCAGGGAGGGGGTTGCCCTGCCCTGGTGAACACTGAAGGCTCTGCCCCTCACTATGTAACAGGCATGACCAGACCCCTGCAAAAAATGGCTCAAATGGAAGAACAAATCAAAGCCCCAGAGCCAATACATATAAGCGACCAAGAGATAGCCAACCTATCAGATGCACAGTTCAAAACACTGGTGATCAGGATGCTCACAGAACTGGTTGAATTTGGTCGCAAATTAGATGAAAAAATGAAGCCTACACTAAGTGAAATGAAGGAAAAATGCACAGGGAACCAATAGTGATGGGAAGGAAACTGGGACTCAAATCAATGGAGTGGACCAGAAGGAAGAAACAAACAACCAAACAGAAAAGAAGGAAGAAACAAGAATTCAAAAAAAAAATGAGGAGAGGCTCAGGAACCTCCAGGACACCTTTAAACATTCCAACATCTGCATTATAGGAGTGCCAGAAGGGGAAGAGAAAGAGTAAGTGGAAAACTCATTTGGACAAATAATAAAGGAGAACTTCCCCAATCTGGCAAAGGAAATAGACTTCCAGGAAGTCCAGGAAGCTCAGAGAGTCCCAAAGAAGGTGGACCCAAAGAGGAACACACCAAGGCACATCATAATTACATTAGCCAAGATTAAAGGAGAGAATCTTAAAAGCAGCAACAGAAAAGGAGACAGTTACCTAGAAAGGAGTTCCCATCAGACTGTCAGCTGATTTCTCAAAAGAGACCTTGCAGGCAAGAAGGGGCTGGAAAGAAGTATTCCAAGTCATGAAAGGCAAGGACCTACATCCAAGATTACTCTACCCAGCAAATCTTTCATTTAGAATGGAAGGACAGATAAAGCACTTCTCAGATAAGGTCAAGTTCAAGGAGTTCATCATCACCAAACCCTTACTATATGAAATGTTAAAGGGACTAATCTAAGAAAAAGAAGATATAAAATATGAACAGTAAAAAGACAGCAAACTCACAGTTATTAACAACCACACCTAAAACAAAAGCAGACAAAGTGGGACACCTAAAACAGGAGCAAAGCCACAGAAATAGAGATCACATGGAGGGTTAGCAATAGGGGAGTGTGGCGGGGAGAAGGTACAGAGAATAAGTAGCATAGACAGTAGTTAGGAAATAGAAAGGGGGAGGGCAAGAGTAGTGTGGGAAATGTAGAAGAAGCTAAAGAACTTATGAAATATGAACATGAACTAAAGTGGGGGAATGTGGTGGGGGGTGTGCAGGGTAGAGGGGAATGAAGCGGGGGTAATGGGACAACAGTAATAGCATAATCAATTAAGTATGTTAAAAAAAGAAAAATAGAAATCTTCAGCCTGGGTCATATGTAGATGGCTCTCTAATCTACATTTATACTACTTGCTTGGTGTAGGAATCCTAAGACTAGGAATAAATATAATTGTTTCATAACCCAATGGCAACTCCCAGGAACATTTTCATACTTCATTGGTTACAGTATCCAAGGACAAAATGGTCTCCAGTGAAGGTGACCTCACAACTAAATTACCAACCAATAAAGCTTGATCACCTATAATTGGAAAATAGTGCCACAGTAATGAAAGATACAATAGACAATGATTGAAAGTGATTGCAAAGTAACTATTAAAAGATGTCAGTAAAGATATAAGTATATAAAGTATATACAAATATAAAGTGATAAAAGTAGGAGTAGAAACCATAATGAAGAAATATAATGTCATCAAAAAAAGTTCAGCCCCGGCTGGTGTTGCTCAGTGGATTGAGTGCTGGCCTGTGACCTGCAGGGTTGCTGGTTCAATTCCCAGTCAGGGCACATGCCTGGGTTGCGGGCCAGGTAGGGGGCACGCAAGAGGTGACCACATATTGATGTGTCTCCCTCTCTTCCCCTCTCTCTAAAAATAAATAAAATCTAAAAAAGAAAAAAAGTTCAAGCATATTTAGAAGAGATCCAAAGAACTAGAAACCATTAAAATTAAAACTTAATTAGTTAGGTTAAATAGCTGACTAGATTGAATAGACAATAATAAATAGAAAAGAAAGCAGAAAGGAGAAATTTATGGAAAATATGAAAAAAGAGGATGAGGCATGGAGTGAGAATTAGATTTAATTTTACTCTAAAAAGGAAAAAGTCAAGAGAATAAGGAAAGACAACATTTGAGCAGAGGATGGTTCTGATTGAGGCTGTATGTATAGTCCTAAGCAAATAGATTTAAAACAAATCTATATTTATACCTGGAAGAATCTAGAACAATTAGGAACATTGGTAGAATTTGCAGAGGCAAAGGGACAAAAGGAATGAGAATTAGTTCCAAAATATGTGCTTTTTGGACCTTTTGAGTTTCTACCTTTGTTTCACATATATATAAATGCTTATGTTGAAACTAATGCCCGTACCTAAAAAATAAGAAGGGTGTATATGGCTTAGAAAATTTCATTCAGGTGATAGAAATAAAGTTAGGTTTTTAAAAAAAATTGAGGTGGAATCACTAACATAAAATCAACTTTTTTAAGTGTACAGTTCAGTGGCACTTAGTACATTAACATCGTAAGCACCACATCTTCCAAGTTCCTGAACATTTCATCATCAAAAGAACACCTGGTAAGAGGTTAATCCCTATTCCTCTTCCCACACAGTGTATCTTGGACATGAGGAGTTGCTTTTCTTGCTGGTTTTAAGATTCTCTCTGTATTTTTTGGCTTTTGACAGTTTGCAGTGTTTCATTGTGGATCTCTTTGCATTTATCCTTTCTGGATTTTGTTGAGCTTTCTGGTTGTGTAAATTCATGTCTTAACAAATTTGGGAAGTTTGTGGCTAATGGTTTATGAAATATTTATTCTATCCTTTTTTCTCTTATTTGGTATTCTCATTTTGTATATGTTGATCCACTCGGTGGTATTCCACAAGTCTCCTGTTTCTTAGGCTCTGTGAATTTTTTCTTTATTCTTTTATTTCTTTCTGCTCCTCACACTAGATAATTTCAATTGACTTGTCTTTGGGTTTGCCTGCTCAAATCTGCTTTTGAAACCCTTCTGTGAAATTTTGTTATTGTGTTTTAGCTCCCAAATTTCTGTTACTTCTTTTTTTACAAGATATGTCTCTTTATGATGTTCTCTTTTTGATGAACCAAAACTTCCTATATTTTAATATTCAGCAGCCATTGTTCTTAGCATGTAGTCTTCCAATTTTGAGTGATAGGTACGACAATTATCCACATTTAACCACAAGTTGGTTGTTAGTTTATATGATCTGTTTTAGCACTGAAAAGCTGATTAGGAGCTGTGGTTATGAGGCTGGAACTTCCCAACTATTAGGCTTTTCTTCAGTGCAATTGGGCATGCGTGAACTGTAATGAAGGACTGGAAGTTGCTGCATCAGGAAGATTATTTATCTATTTATTAGATAATTAATTAATTAAGTCTTTTCTGCACAGATGATACCTAGTTGTCACATTTCTTGTTTGGTGTGGTGGTTTTAAATAATATTCCTATTTTTATATAAAATAGTAATAATAGTCCTGTCTGGGTGGCTCAATTGGTTGGAGCATCATCCTATACACTGAAAGGATACAGGTTTGATTCCTGGTCAGGGCACTTACGGGAGACAACTGATCAATATTTCTCTTTCACGTCTCTCGCTCTCTCTCCCTCCCTCCCTCTCCCCCACCTCCTCCCCCCTTTATCTCCCTCCCTCTCCCTCTTTCTAAAATCAATATACATATACTTGGGTGAGGATTTTTTTTTATTATAATAATGAACTTAAAATGATTTTTAAATTTTTAAAAAACGAGGCACAGTTGACTACAACATTATATTAGTTTTAGGTGTACAATATAATGATTCAGAATTTTTATATATTGCAAAGTGATCACAGTTAACTCCAGTTAACACTTGTCACCATACATAGTTACATTTTTTTTATAATGAAGACTTTTAGTGTCACTCTTAGCAATTTTTACAAAAGCAATACAATATTGTTAACTATTGTCACTGTATATTACATCCCCATGACTTACTTATTTTTTAACTGGAAGTCTGTACCTTTGGTTCCCTTTATCCTTTTTGTTCACCCCCCCCCCCCCCCGTCCCCGTCCCTGCCTCTGGCAATCACTAATCTGTTCTCTATATCTATGAACTTGAGGGTTTTTTTGTGGTTTGTTTCTTTCTCTGCCTCATTTATTTCACTTATTTTAATGTCAAAGTTCATTCATTGTCTCAAATGGTAAGATTTCATTCTTTTTTATGGCTGAATAATAGCATTTTCATTTTAATAGTTTTTATTTCAGTAGTAGTTGAGAAGACAGTATCACTTCTTACTGATTACAGTGATCTTGAAGGTCTTTGTCAAAGTAATAGGATTGAAATTAGCCTTTGAAGGGTAGATGGCTTTTCTGTAAATGGAGAGATGGTATGGGAATTGTATAGAGAATAAAAGGTTAGCTGTAGGTTAACTCTTTTGGTCAAAAATAGGAAGTTTATAAAGAGGAATAATGATAAGAAAAAGGCTCCAGTAGAAATGTTATCTTTAACATTTCTGCTGGATTTGCCTGATGGTGGTATACCTAACATATTAGAGATAGAGTGGCCAGTTAGGCAATAGAAGTAGAATAAGCTTAAGAGTTCAATTGTCTTGAAATAGCTGGGTGACCTTGGCATCACTGTCCTCATCAGTAAAAAGAAACTTAATACTATCTACCGAAAGTGGAGGTGATTTTGTTTACCAGCATTGCCTGAAAGGTACATATGCCAGATCAAATGTTTTGAAATCCAATGTGGAATTCATGAAAATTAAAAACTTTTGTGCATCAAGATACGTTATCAACAGAATAAAAAGCAAATCAGAATGGAAAAAGTATTTCAAATTATTTAACTCAAAAGGGATTAATATCTAGACTGTAGAGAGAACTCCCTAAACTTAATAACATAAAAACAAACAACTCATTCAAAAATGGGCAAAGGATTTGAATAAACATTTCTCCAAAGAAGACAGACAGGTACACGAAAAGATGCTCCAAGGTCACTGGTTATTAGAGAATCACAAATCAAAACCACACTGAGATACCACCTCATATCTGTTATAATGCCTATTATCAAAAAGACAAGAAATAACAAGTTTTGGCTTGATGTGGAGAAAAGATAACCCTTGTGCACTGTTGGTGGAAATGTGCGTTGGAATACAATACTGTATTCCACATGTGGAATACAATATGGAGGTTCTTCAAAGCATTAAAACTATCATTTGATACAGCAATTCCACTTCTGAGTATTTGTCCAAATGAAATAAAAATAATGACTTGAAAAGGTGTACGTATCCTCATGTTCTTTATAGTTACGGTTGCCAAGGCATGGATGCGACCTAAGTGACATGGATGCAATCTGAAAGTTGCAGAGAGAGTAGTCTATAAAGTTTTTATCACAAGAAAATAAATCTATAACTGTGAGGCAATAAATGTAAACTAGATTAATTGTGATCATTTTTTAATACATACAACTTTGAGGCATTGTGTTGTACACCTGAAACTAATACTGTGTAATATGTCAACTTTATCCCAATTTTAAAATTAATAGTATTATCATATGACCCAAAAATTTCATTTGTGGATATATACCCAGAATAATTGAAAAAGGGTCTTGAAGAGATATTTTTATATGCATGTTCATAGCAACATTATTTGCAAGCAGCTAAAAGGTAGAAGCATTTCAAGTGTCCATCAGTGAAAAGCAATGTGATACACATGTACAGTGGACTACTTTTCAGTCTTAAAAGGGAAGGAAATTCTGATAGATGCTACAGAATGAATGAACCTAGAGGTATTATGCTAAGTGAAATAAGTCAGTTACAAGAAGATAAATATGAGTTTACTTTTTTGAGGAACACAGAGTAGTCAAATTTATAGACATAGAAAGTAGAATAGTGGATGCCAGGGCCCAGGAGTTGAGGGAATGGGGAGTTACTGTCTAATGTGTATAGAATTTCAGTTTTGCAAGAAGAAAAGAATTTTCTGAGATGTACGGTGGTGACAGTTGCACAGTAATATGAATACCATGTTTTGGGTGTATAATGCTCTCCCATGTATAATGTGCAGTCACGTTTTTGGCCCAAAATTTCAGGAAAAAAATCATTTTTACTTTTTAAATTCTATTATTTATATTTAGATACTTGTTTTTGTATTATAAAGGAATTTTAGCATTTTTAAGCATATTATAGTACAAGAAATTCTAGGCAACAAATAATTACAAAACATAAGAACAGACACAAGGTATTTCAAGTTCTACCCATGTATAATGCACATCCTTACTTTTCTCTCAAAAATTTGGGCAAGAAAGTGTCCATTATACATGACAAAATATGGTATTTCATACAACTTAAAAATGATAAATTTTATGATATGTGTATTTTAACATAATAAAATATTGGAGGGATCCAGTGTGTTGAATTTTCTCAAAACATAGAGGTAAAGAATTACTGTTCAGTTCATCTTTCAGTATAACACTAATACCAAAACCTTAGGTATTGTATCAAAAGAAATTTGTTTAGATCAATGTCCTTCATAAATATAGATAGAAAAAGCTTTTACAAAATAATAGCAAATTGGACCCAGCAATGACATCAGTGCCAAATAAGGTTTATCCCAGGATTGCAAAGTTGGTTCAACATTGAATGAACTAGTGTTATTCATCACATCAACAGAATAAAGGAGAAAAATCATATGATCATTTCAATACATGTGGGAAAAGTGTTTGACAATTCAACATCTATGCATGACTACAAATTCTTAGTAAACTGCAAATAGTAGGGAACTTTCTCAAACTGATGAAGAACATGGAAAAACCTATAGCTAAAATCATGCTGGATGGTTGTACTTAACTGTTTATCCCTGAGATTTGGAACAAAACAAAGATTACTTTTTTCTAGTTTATATTTAGTATTGTCTTAGAGGACCCACCTGCATTGCAATAAAGCATAAAAATAGGGAAAATGGGGAAAGGCATAAAATTAGAACAAAGAACTAAAACTGTCCATGTCTGCAGATTATGTAACTGTTTACATGGTAAATCCCAGTGATTCTGAGTAATTTTAGTAAGTAATAAGATGCAGGCTTTGCAAATAATCTGTTATATTTTATATACTTTATTATTTTATAGATGCAAGAGATTCAAGCCAGTGTCAACTTTTCCCTAGCATCTTATAAAAATTTTCAGTTGCACAGAAAAGTTGAGAGAATTATATAGTAAACACACACACATAATCACTGCCCGGATTCCCTAATTTATTAACTTTTGCTGCATTTGCTGTAACATATGTCCATCTAGTTATTCCGCTATCATCCTACTTTAATTTTATTCATCACAGAATAAAGTTACAGACATTAGTCTGCTTCACCTGTAAAGTCTCCAGTACCCACTTGGTTAAAGTTTTAATCTTTGTGTGCTTTGTTTTTCCTTATGGTAAAATTTACACACACTGAAAAGCATAAATTATGATTGTATCTTTGGATGAGTTTTGACAATGTCATTTACTCATGTAATTAAAACACTATTAAGATATGAGAACATTTCCAGTATCTCATTAAATGCTTTTATTCCTTTTCCCATGCAGCCTTTCCCTCACCCTTCAGAGGTGACTGACTGTGTTTTGATATTTATTTATTTATTTTTAGATGATTTTTATTCCTCAGTTACAGTTGACATACAATATTATATTAGTTTTAGGCATATAACATGGTGATTAGATATATATATATATATCTTACTAACTTATTTCTTCAATAAAACTAGTACCCAGCTGGCACCATAGATAGTTATTACAATATTATAAATTATATTCCCTATGCTATACACTCCCATGAATATTTTTGTAAACAATTTGTACTTCTTAATCCCTCTCCTCTTTTCACCCACTCCCCTAAACCCTGCCATATCTGGCATCCTTGAAAATGTTCTCTGTGTCTATATGTTTGTTTCTGTTTCGTTCGTTCATTTTGTTTTTTACCATATGATTTCACTCCTATGTGGAATCTAATGAACAGACTGAACTAACAAGCAAAATAGAGACAGACTCAAACGTAGAGAGCAGGCTGACAGCTCTTGAGGGGGTAGTGAGGGTGTGGGGAGGGATTAAGCAAAAAATGAAAACAAAAAAGGAAAAAACTCACATACAGAGACAACAGCATGGTGATTGCCGACGGTGGAGGGAAGGTGGAGGAGGGTATAGGAGGATAAATGGTGATGGAATGGGACTTGACTTGGGGTGGCAAACACACAATACATTGTGCAGATGGTGTGTTGTAGAAATGTGTACCTGAAACCTGTATCATTTTGTTAGCCAGTGTTACCCCAATAAATTCAATAAAAAGGAAAAAAATTTTAAAGATGTGAAATCATATGGCATTTTTCTTTCTCTGACTTAACTTCACTCGGCACAATACCCTCTAGGTCCATCCATTTTGTTGCAGATGGCAAGAGTTCATTCTTTTTTATGGCTGAGTCATATTCCATTGTGTGTGTGTGTGTGTGTTAATATATTATATATATATATTATTCTTTATCCATTCATCTGTTGATGGACAATGAAGTTGCTTACGTATCTTGACTATTATAAATAATGCTGCAATGAACATACATGTTTTGATTTTCTTTGGATAAATACTCAGGAGTGGAATTGCTGGGTCCTTCTTTGTCTTTTGGTATACCATTTGTTTTAAAGTCTATTTCGTAGAATGGCTACCCCATCTTTTTAAAATTTTCATTTCTATTGTCATGAAATATCTTTTTCCATCCTTTTGTTACCACCCTGTGTGTGTCTTTCAGTCTGAAGTGTCTCTTGTAGGCAGCATATATAAGGGTCTTGTCTTATCCGTTCAGCCATGCCTATGTGTTTTGATTAGGGCATTTAATCCATTTACATTTAAAGTCATTGTTGATAGATCATATATTTATTGCCATTTTATTAGTCATATTTTTAATCTTTTTTCTTTTCCTTAAAGAAAGTCCCTTTGATATTTCTTGTAGTACTGGTTTAGTGGTGATGAACTCCTTTAGCTTTTTCTTGCTTGGGAAGATCTTTATCTCTCGTTTGAGTCTAAATGATAGCTTTACTGAGTAGTATAATCTTGGTTGCAGGTCCTTGCTTTTCATCACTTTAATATTTTGTGCCTGTCCCTTCTGGCCTGCAGAGTTCCTGTTGAGAAATCAGCTTGCATCTTATGGGAGCTCCTTTGTAGGTAACTAACTGCTTTTCTCTTGATGCTTTTAGGATTCTTTGTATTTAATTTCTGGCATTTTAATTATGATGTGTCTTGGCACAAGCCTCTTTGGGTTCATCGTGTTTGGGACTCTGGGCTTGCTGGGCTTGCATATCTGTTTCCTTTGCTAGGTTAGGGAAGTTTCCCATCATTATTTCTTCAAATGGGTTTTCAGTTCCTTGCTCTCCCTTCTTTTTCTGCTACCCCTATGATGCAAATGTTAGTACACTTGATGTTGTCCCAGAGGCCCCTTAAACTATCCTTATTACTCTTTTTGTCATTCTGATGGGGCGTTTTCTGCTACCTTGTTTTATAAATTGCCAATTCAGTCCTTGGCTTCCTCTAATCTACTAACAATTTCCTCTAATGCATTCTTCATTTCAGTTATTGTAGTCTTCATTTCTGACTGGTTCTTTTTTGTTTTGTATCTTCATGTTTGTATATTCTGTCTTTTCATTGAAGCTCTCAGATCATTGAACATCCTTATAACCACTGTTTCAAACTCCACATCTGGTAGATTGTTTGTCTCCATGTTGTTTAGTTGTTTTTCTGGTTTTGTTCTGTATTTCATTTAGGACATGTTTCTTTGTGTTTTCTTTTTGGCTGCCTTTCTGTTACACAGAACACATAGAAACAAAGGTAGAGGTAGAGCTACCTCTCTTGGCCTTTACAGTGTGTCCTTATGTAGTAGGTGTCCTGTGGGATCCAGTGGTGCAGTCTCCCTGGGCACCTGAGCCTGGTGCTCCAGGTGTGTCCCTTGCGTGTGTGCCTTCTTCTTGTAGTTGAGACTTGATTGCTGTTGGCCCATCAGTGGGAGGGATTAACCCTCAGGCTCGGGCTGTAAGGACTGGCCTAGGCTACTGTGGAAGAGCTGTTGTGTAGGGGCTGACCCTGCAGAGCCAGATTTGCTTTTGCTTTAACAGGCTCTGGTGCCTGCCAAGTCTGCCCTTTGAGTGTGTCCTTTGTGGAGGTAGTTCAGTGGCACTGTGATGTTGTCTGATGTTGGCAACTGTGTGTATTGGTTTGGGGGCCCCTTGGGAGGTGTAAGCCAAGGTCAGCTGTTGCATGTATCCTCCTGGGGCTAGGTGGTAGGTGCTACAAAAGATTTGCAGATGGTTCTGTTTCTTTGGGGCTTAGAGGTGCCTGTGAAAGACCAAACTGTGAACTGAGGCTGGCTGTCACTAGTGTCAGGTTTGGGGCTGCCTAGAATGAGGTTTGGGGCACACAGAGGCCAGGTGCTGCTTGTTTGGGGTTTGTGAACATTTCCTCCTTTTTAGGAAAGTCTGCAGCACGAGCTGTTTGCATGGAAAAGCTACTGGAAGTGACTTGGGTAGGGAACAGAGTTAGCTAGGTTAATGGAGACTCAAAGATGGCTTCCACCTGCACCTGCAGGGGGAGGGTTTAGCAAAGGAACAGTGGCTTCTGCCAGCACCTCTGTCTGTGAAGAAGCTGCCCCTCCAATCCTTACCCTGTAGCCAGATGAGTGAGTTTCTCCCCTAAGTCCCTGGCAACTGCTTGCCCAGCACTGCAGGTTAGAATGAGTAAATCTAAGTAAGTCTGTAAACAGGTTCTGTAAGAGGAACTGCTTGGGACTCCAGAAGCCCTCTGGTCTCCCTCAGCCACAGTCTCTGATGGTCTTCACAGCCAGAAGTTATGAAGACCTCTCTTCCTGGCACTGGAACCATGGACTCAGGGGCCTGGTGTGCAGCTGGGAACCTTTACTCCTCAAGGGAGACCTTTGGAGCTGATGTTTCCCTTCCACGTTTAACTGTCACACATGGTGTAGGACCTGCTGGTTCCATATCTCTGTGCCTCCTACCAGTCTCGATCTGGCTTCTTCTGTATATCCTTAGTTATAGGACTTCAGCTAGTCTTTGAATCATTCTCAATGATGATTAATCTGTAGTTCAGTTGTAATTTTGATGTAGTTGAGGGAGGAGGCAAGTCTTGCAATAACCTCTTCCTCTACCTTGACAGGAATCTGATACTTCCTTAAACCATAAAGGCAACTTTTACTATTAATGTTCTTCATAAAAATGAATAGAATTTCATTTTAGTTCCTGTATTAGTTTCTTAGTTAACATCCGTGTGTTTGTGTGTGTGGGGGTGTTTTAAAGGAGTTGTTCTATAAATTGCAGTTGTATCTTTACCTTTTCATAGTATGCTTTGGGTTAATACTGTATAATTTCTTGTAAAACAAGGAAGACTTGATCAAATATAGTTTTGTTTACCCCTGATACTTATTCTTTATGCTGTAATTTTCATGTTACATGTTGTATACACCCTCCATACAGTGTTTACAGTGTTATGAGTTTTCCTTTAACTAGTCACATGTATTTTTAAAATAGTGAGAGGAAAATGTAATCTTTATGTTTACCATTTTGAGTGCTCCTTATTTTTCTTGACTGTTTCCAGATAAAATGTGTCTGAACTCAATGTTCAAACTTTATCTTCTTTATAGTATGTAGGTAGCATCAGCAACAATCTCTGTTCCATTCTTTTAGCACTAGCTGGGCTGCTTGGAATCTTTCCCATATGTACATATTTCAGAGGTTTGGGCAGAGTCAATATGCAAAAGATGAGGTTCCCATTCTATACTTTCTAGGATTTTCTCCCTTTACTTTCTAGATTTATGTTGCTCAGTAGAACTTTCTGTGATGATGAAAATGTTCTATAATATACCCTGTTCACAGTGGTAGCCATTTGCCACATAAAACTGTTGAGGACTTGTAATGTAGCTGTCTCACCTAGGAAATGGAATTTTTAATTTTAATTAGTCTCCATTTAATATAAATATTCACATTTGTTTAGTGGATGCCGTTTTGGATAGACTGTTATTGCAAAAAGTTATATTGGACAGCACTGTTCTAGATGCTGTGGTCATCTTGAACACTCTTTATTTTTCTCAGCTAATAAGGCTACAGGTTTCTATCCAGGTCTGAGCTGATCTGCAGAGTCAGACTGGAGGCTTACCTCAGCTCAGGTATAGAATGTAGGAAGCTCAAAGCAGTGCTTTCTGTTTTTCCTCCCTTCTAATGAATGCCTGATTTTGTTGCTCTCAGGGCCTTCAAGTAGTTGTTTTGTATATATTTTTACTAGAGCATATAATTATATCTGTGTCCCGTAAGAATTGCTCCATCGTTTACTAGAAGTTGAAATCTACCTTTTAAAAATCATTTCAGTAGTGATTTAACTTTAAGAAATTTTTTTTGTTCCTCGTCATCAGAATTCGCTTACCAACCACTTATCCCTTCCCCTTTAACCTTACTAAAAGTATCATGAGCCTTTAAGTTTACTGAATCTTAATATTTTAAACTTGATATTTTCATCTCAGATATGCTAGAATTTAATGGAGTTCTTCAAAGCAGTATACTCATATCATCGATAACCTGTTTGGTATACCTTGCTTTTTCTAGGTACCTGAAAAGGTTTAAGGTGATGAAGATCAAAGTTCTAAGAAGCTGGTGCCGGCAGATCCTTAAAGGACTTCAGTTTCTTCATACTCGAACTCCACCTATTATTCACCGAGATCTTAAGTGTGACAACATCTTTATCACTGGCCCTACAGGCTCCGTCAAGATTGGAGACTTAGGTCTGGCAACCCTGAAGCGGGCTTCTTTTGCCAAGAGTGTGATAGGTATGTTTCAGGTGTACCTTGCAGACTAACTGGCTTTCTGACATTCTTTTTATTTAAAAGCTGGACCCTGTCAGAGCTTTCATTACATAAAATAAACCTTCAGAAATTCCTAATTCGAATTTAGGAAGAGATCAGTTCTACTTACGAGATACGTAGTTCTCTATACTAATGCTTCTAGAATCATCTTGAAGACTCAGTATTTTTGTAAATTATATGAAGTGAGCTCTTTTAACAGAACCTTATGTAACTATCAATCTTATTAGATCATTCTGCTGATACTTAGTATTACAAAATTATATAATAGATACAGTGCATTATTTTCCACATAAAAGAAACAATTTATATGTATTTTAGTTTCTAAAATAGTCTGTTGGATACATATATATTGAAAAAGATCTGTCTATTAAGACTTTCTTTTAAAATGTGAAAATATAAGTTCATTTGAAAGTTTGGTTTTATCAACTTTTTCCTTACTCCTACTCTTTAGAAGATATGCTATATCTAAAACAGAATTTTTCAGCTTAAGTACTATTGACATTTTGGGTTAGATGTTTTTTTTGTTGTAAGGGCGGTCTTGTACATTGTAAAATTATTTAGCAGCATCTCTCGCCTTTACTTGCAAGGTGCCAGTAGCATAACCTCTACCCTCCCCCTAGTTGTTACAACCAAAAATGTCTCTGGAAGTTGCTAAATAATTAACTTTACAGCTACCATACAGTAGGGGGCAGACAAGTATTTTGATCTTTTTTAACCCATCATCCTGTCTTATAGGTAGATACCATTATACCCACTTTATTCCTTGCTAGTTTCTTACCTTTTCCTTTAATTTGTTTTCAGTATGAGTTATATCAGCCTATCTGTTATCCAAGGCTCTATTTTGACTTTGTACAACAGTAATCCATTTTGAAACAGTGAATAAAGTCACTTTGCCTTGTTCTAGTTTCTTTTATAAAGGCCTCGCAGTGGAATACCTCTAAAATAATTGATGAAAGAGAATGACTAAGATTTTGTTCTCTCCCTTCTTTCCCTCTTCCACTTTATTCTCTCTCACAGATTGACTTCTCTGCTTCCCCAGGTGAGTAACATCTGCAGCTTTTACTTGCATTGAGTCTGAATCATTCTTTTAATTTAAGGTACCCCAGAGTTCATGGCTCCTGAGATGTATGAAGAGAAATATGATGAATCCGTTGATGTTTATGCTTTTGGGATGTGCATGCTTGAGATGGCCACGTCTGAATACCCTTACTCAGAGTGCCAGAATGCTGCGCAGATCTACCGTCGTGTGACCAGTGTAAGTCTTTTGTTCATTGACTGGTGAGCTTAGGTCACATTAAGAAGGCATCCCAAGCTGGAGAACATCACACTGTGCAGAAGGGAGCAGTAGCAGAAGGTTTATTGAGGTGTTGGATGAAGAGGAATTTGAGTTATTATTGCTGATGATACAGTGAAAGCAAACATGAAGATCAAAGATGTACCAGTTTATCCTGGGCCCTCCTTGCATTCATTTAAACATTCATTATGAGATATATAAGTTCTCCTTTTCTCCCACCATATAAAGCTTATTATCTGAGTTCAAAGTAATGCCTTTAGCTCTGACTCATGTGGCTCAGTTGGTTGGAGCATTGTCCTATAAACTAAAAGGTTGAGGGTTCGACATACCTGGGTTGTAGGTTTGGTCCCCAGTCTGGGCACATGTTGAGAGGCAAACTGATTGACGTTTCTTTCCCTCCTTTCACCCCTAAACAAGTCGTCAGGTGAGGATTTTTAAAAAAAGTCATGCTGTTAACCTAAACTGTTTTGTTTACAGACTTTTTGATGAATGGTTTAAATTGATTTACTAAATTATTAAATCATTTCTAAGTACCCACAATGTTTAAGGTATAAATTAAAAACTTTTTGTAGTTTAAATTACACGTGGTAATTCATCTCTGCCAAAAGAGATATTTTCTAGAGTTGTCCTCCTAAAACCTGAAGTATAGTTGTTAGGTCCATGAAAAAAGCACCGAAAGAAGTTTACTATAAGAATGTGGAGGCTTTCCACAAAAGACATAAAAGTTAAGCCAAGAAGTTTTATTAAATATTTTTGTAACTTTCTTTTATGAAAAATTTATACATATATAAAAGTAGAGAGACTTTTACAGTGAATTCCCATTTATTCCATGCAACATGACTATTAGGACCATTTTGTTACACTTGCTTCATCTGTCCTCTTTCTCTGTTTCATTTTTTTAAAGATTTTATTTATTTATTTTTAGAGGGGAAGGGAAGGAGAAAGAAAGGGAAACATCAGTGTGTGGTTGCTTGTCATGCAGCCCCCACTGGGGACCTGGCCCACAACCCAGGCATGTGCCCTAACTGGAATCGAACTAGCAACTGTTCAGCTCTTGGGCTGGCACTCAGTCCACTGAGCCACACCAGCCAGGGCTCTCTGTTACATTTTACCACTATGTAATTCATTATGCTTCTGTAAAAATTAAAGATTTTTTTCTTATATAACCATACCATACCTGAAAAAATTAACAGTAACTTCTGGGTTGTTTAATGTCTTAACCTATTCATATATTTTCCCTATTGTTTCAGAGATGTCTGTTTACAGTCAATGTTCAAAGTAGGGTCCATTGAGGTCCACAGAAGACATTTTGTTATTCTATCTCTTTTTCTACAACTATTGCTCCCACTTTCTTCTCTGTGTTCTATTGATTTGTTGAAGGAATTAGATGTATTGTTTTGAGGAATGTTCCACATTCTGGATTTATTGATTTGCTTTCTTATGATGTCATTTAATTTGTTATTCTATCTTCTACATTTTTAAACATAAGTTTACTTTAAAGTAGTGGAGGGGTGTCAGTGATGTAAAAATAATTTTGTCTTTTTCACACATTCATACCAAAGTGTACAGTGCAGTTTTCCAGAGGCCAAATGATGTGTGATATTGCCGCAGATTAAATACAGAAGCAGACATGACCATCCATTTGTCTTTTTTTAAGCCATACATTAAAAAGATAACAAAGATGTAAAACAATACTACTCTTTTCACTTTTTTTAAATTTCAATTTTAATTGTTGCTCTGTGTTTTTTTTAAATATTGGGGTTTTTTATTTTAAAGGTTATTATTATTAATATTTAATGAAGTTTATTATAATTTTTAATAAATTAATATTTAGAAACTTTCCCAGCTTTAATTTCTGACATGGTGAGTGGCAATAATATAATACACAAACAAAAATCTTTGGGGTCCTCAATAATTTTTAAGAGTGTAATGGGGGTCCTAAGAGAAAAAACTTGACCACTACTTACAAATGCTAGATAAAATTTAGGTTAAATTTTTTTGCAAGAGAAATTAATATGTGGTTCTGTGTATTTCATAGTAGCAAGAGGCACAGAGCATCTAGTTAACTCATTTTTAGTGATGCAATTTTATTGAATTTTGATATATTAGATGTGATTATAAATTGTTTATTTAGATTCAGATAGCTGGTAAGAATGGTAATTTAGTATATTTCTAAAAAAACTTATGGGAAACATTTGCTTTAGGTAGATCAAATTAGTTTTATATCTTCACAAAATTTTGGGAGAAATCTTTGACCTCATTAATTATAATTGCTGTGAATATTACTATAATGTACAAATATTTAATGTTTTCTTTTGCTATTCCTCATCATCTGAACACTTATTTAGATAGTCCTCTTTATTGTCTTGCATGTATGCCACATCCTTTCGTTTATTCCTACCCATTTGTATATGCTGTTTATCTTCTCTACATGTTCTTCTGCTGCCCAGTGAATCCTTACATAAACAGACTTCCCCCACAAAATTTTATCTGATTGGCTTTACTGCATGATGATCTTTGCATTCTCCTCTGAATAGCTGACCTTTTCAGTTGATCTAAATCATTGAGTTTTATTTGTAAATGATTGTTTTACCTATGAATTCAAAAACTGAATTATTGTAAAGCATTTAGAATAATGCTTAGAACTGTATAATTGCCCGCTTTTTATTCCATTGAACATTTATGGAAATAAATGCCTATTGTAAAAACATATCCTCTAAGAAGATAAGATCTAACTGAGCAACAAACAAAATACATAACTTTAAGTTTTAGGACTATAAAATTTACAGTTTGTATGTGGAACACTTCATGCATTTTATTTACTAACTTATAGTCTATTACTTTTCTTTATTACATCATACTCTAAACTTGGGATTACCAACTATGATCCATAGGCCAAATCCAGCCCGCTGCTCATTTTTGTATACCCTATGAACTAAAGAATGGTTTTTACATTTTTAATGGTGAAAATCAAAAGAAGAATAATAAATATGTCATGATGTGTGAAAATTATATCAAATTCATATTTCAGTGTCATAAATAAATTAACAAAACCCAGCCACTCTGATTTGTTTCTGTATCATCTATTTTTACACATTACAATAGCATAGTTGAGTAATTGCAACAGACTATATGGGTTAAAAAAGCCTAAAATATGGACTGTCTGGCTCTTAACAGAAAAATCTGCTATCTCCTATTCTTAACACATGTCACCAGAACTTCTTAAAACATTTTTTTCCTTTAAAGAGTTCTGTAAGTAGCCCTGACCAGCATGGCTCAGTTGGTTGAGCATCATCCCACAAAGTGGAAAGGTCACCAGTTGGATTCCTGGTCAGGGCACCTGCCTGAGTTGCAGGTTCAGTCTCTGGTCAGGACGTGTTCAAGGGCAACCAGTTGATGTTTCTTCCCCTTTCTCCCTCCCTTCCCCTATCTCTGAAAAATAAATAAAATATTTTTAAAAAGAGTTCTGTAAGTAATTTCCAATCTGCAAATATGGTGATAATATTTTTCTTTTAGAATGCTATTAGCCAGCTGCTGTACTTAGAGTATGTACGAGAATCTTGGTGCAAGCAAGTAGCTACTTAAATTAATAGCTCTGAAAATCTGTGGACAGTCTTTTTTCTATTAAAATAGAACTATCACTTTAATTTTTTGATGAAAAATAAAAGGTTTTGGTAACCTTTTTCACTGGCCATACTTAGTATTGGCCTAAGAATTAATAGCATCTTAAATAAACTCAGTATCACTGTTTGAAGTGATCATCGTGGATTTTAAACATGAGGGTTTATGAACCAGTATCCTTTATTTGTCTTGTGACAATGCTGAGTTTTGATACTGAACAGAGTAGGAGAAAAGTTATACATAAGATAGCCCTATTTTAAAGCATTTTCTGCTCTCTCTCAGCCACCAGCCTTCTCTGTTGTTCTTGCAGTATTTCCAATTTGAAACTGGGGTAGATTTCATTATATACTAGCAGACAATGGCCCTGTTGTTTTGTGGGCTGCTGTTAGAGACACTGACTAGGCATTGATTGGGCTGTCTCTATTATGTAGTGATAAGTGTCTTTGATTAATCTTGTGAATTCACTTCTTGATCATTTCTGTAAACAAAAGTTGGTACTTAAAATGTTTCAGGGTATCATGGAATTGTAGGTTCTTTATATAAAATGAAGTATAAAAATAACTCTGCTATTTAAAGAAGTCAAGTTAAATTGTATGGTAGAACCAGTTATTTAAAATCTATCCCTGTTCCATATCTAACCTGGGCAAATATGATTAATGGGTTAAAAATCGTGACTGCAGGATGAGTAGGTAAAAAACTTGACTAAGCTCTATTGATTAAATGTTGCTTACCAGAGGCTCAGGGCTAAAAGCAGAATGTTTTAGACTGTCAGGCACAGCACTCCTATGATAATAGATAAAAATTTATATGAGCAGTTATTTGGTAAGAGTGAAGAAAACAAGTTGATTTTTAAGAGAAAACAGTTGAGACACTGTCTCATAAACAAATGTAACTTTGTTTGCAAAAGTGAACTCCAGCTCAGTTGAGAAGAAAATCCCCTTTTCAAATGAAAGAAGTCTTTGGTGTTAGTTTAATAGAACCTAGAAAGACCAGTATCACTTTCTCTGTATTCTTAGTAGGCTATTTACCCTGTTGTCAGTTTTTCAGTGTTGTTTCTTTTTTTAGATAAAATTTACATCAAAAAAGTCATCACTGAAATCATTTAAAGGTGTTCACTTCAGTGGTCTTTAGTAATCTACAATAGTATATCTGCAATCATTACCGCTAATGCCAGAACTTTTCATCATCCCCCAAAGAGAAACCCCATGCCTATTAGCAATCATTCCCCAATCCCCCTTCCACCCAGTCCCTGGCTACTGATAATCTACTTTTGTCTCCATGGATTTGATTGGACTATTGTGGACATTTCATACAAATAGAATTATACAATATATGTCTTTTTCTGTTATGCTTTGTTTTTGTGTTGTGCTTTGACTTATCAGAGTATTTTCAAGGTTTATCTATGTTGTAGCATGAATCAGTACTTCATTCCTTTTTTATGGCTGAATATAATTCCATTTTATGGATATACCAAATTGTTCTGTTCAAGTTTTATTTCTCTTAAATTCTGTAGTTTCTTCCTTCTTTTTTCATTGTTAAATTGTGTGAATCTGTAGACACCTTCACTTCTGGAGAGGAATTGGAAACAGGAAGAATGTAACAAGTGTTTTAAAAGGTATTATCCTACAATCTAATTTATTAAATCTTTGTTTATACATATTATGTTCATAGCATAGCATATCATACATTGTAGGCATTCAGTAATATTTTGAAGAGTAAACATTTCGAAGAAAGGAATCCCAAATATTGTCAGTTACACAGTATGTAAGTTCGGGAGAGTTGAATTTGCCCTGCAAAAGAGGAATTAACTTAAGGTCACCTTTGAAATATTAACAGAATTATCCTAATAGAATGAAATTGAATAGTAGCAAGTAAAAACTGATACACATATACATGCAATACATTTTATAGACTAGGAGAAATATTTGGTACAAACAGAGCAAAAAACAATCATAGTTAGAGTCAAAATTCCAGGACTAGAAGGCATTTGAAAAAATGTCATCTGTTTACATGCCCTTCTATCAGTTCTTAATTTTCAAAGTTGTAATTTCTAAACTAGTTTAAGAAACTCTGCATTATGGGGCTAGCTGTGTTTTGTTGAATTATTTCCCCATAACTTTTACCCCGTAACTACTCTCACTTTGGTCTGAGATTTCATAGGGACAAACCAAGTCATAATTTCACATTAATCTCAAATATTTCAAGGCAGTTCCTGATGTCAAGTCCTTTCTGATTGAGATCCATCATCTTTAATTTTTAGAACTGTTCTTTCTCATTTCTTGAGGGAAGGGGCTTGTAAGCATAATTGGAAGAGGGAGCGCTAGTAATTGTTTTTGGGTTTGTTTTTATTTTGACTTAGAGGAGACTAAATAAGGACAAAAAAGTTAAGAGAACATAAAGAACTTGGCAAAGGAAACAGTTGAAATAATGGATATCATTTTCTTGATTGTGATTGTATACTTATGAGTGTCTGCATCAAAATGTACATTTTACTTTACTGACTTGTTAAAAAGTTTTTAAAAAGTCTGGCAAGGTTATTTTAAGACATTGTAGAGGCCTACTGGTAGAGGTTTGAGATCTGTCCATTGAGATCTTTTGACAAAGGACCAAGATAGCAGCTATTAGATTTGAATGATTTAGCTTAGTGGCTGTCAAAGTCTTTTAAATCAAGCCCCCTTTATACTCTTTAAAAATTATCGAGGACCCCAAAGAGCTTTTGTCTAATTATTTTATATTTAGTTTACTATATTAAATATTAACACAGCATTTTATAATGACTGTATTAAGAAATAACCTAATAAGCCCAATACATGTTGACATCATTAACATTTTACAAAAAATTTTTTTCCAAAGTTATTTAAAAAATTTAGTGGAAAGAGTGGCATTTTTATATTTTTTGCAAAATCTCTTTAATGTCTGTTCAAAAAGAAGACAACCAGATTCTCATACCTGCTACTTCATTTAATCTGTTGCAATATATTGTTTTGGTTGAAGTGTACGAAGTGCAGATATGTCTTCTGAAAAGGAAGTATCTTGCAGGCTCCCTGAAGGAATCTTGGGGACACTTGAGGGTCTTGGTACCACAGTTTGGAGAATCACTAGTATTTAGATCTTTGCTATGCAAAGGACAGTCCCCAGACCATCAGAATCTGGATCCTTGGGGCACATGTTAAAAATGTAAAATTCTGGTGCCATCCTAGATGGATTGAATCAGTACCTTCATTTTATAAGATCTGAAGATGATTAATGTACATATTAAAGTTTGAAAACTGTGAGCTGGAACAGTGATCACTTTCAGTTATGTGTAACTTGTTTTTGTTTAAATAACTAAAAAGTAGGCCAAATCATATAATATCAGATGTTATTTGAATAAATTATTTTTCCATCATTCATGGAATCTTTTTACTAAGTAACCAAATTGACAAAGAAATTCAACCCTATTTAATTACATTTTTTCTGTCTTTAAGAAAAGCAACATAATAAGTCTGGGTACAAAAAGGAGTAAAAAGCTTGAGGAGTTCTTCAAGTCAGTAGGAACTGTTAGAATCCTTAGTTTCTAAGTGTACCGCGGGCATCCACTTGTGCTTTAGTGTTCCTCTCAGCTGTGAAAATTGAGTTCTGTGTTACTTACAGTCCATTATTCTGTACTGTTAATGATATTTCTTAACTGAGTAATGCTGTCTTGATTTCACCAACCTCTATTTCTGGCCTCCAGGTAAGAATAAAAGAGCAGCTATGTCCTTTTTTAATTCTCCAAAGTTTTGTTTGGGGTACTGATATAAATGGGGGATTCAAGTTAAGTACCTAGATTATACAATAATTTATATAACTATATAAATGATAGTAATTACTCTGTGTTGAAATACACCTTGAAGTATTTTACTTTCTTTTAAGTCTGCTTTGGATATAATTTAGCCAGTTTTTAAAAAGTACATGTTAACATCAATCTACCTAACTGTTGTACATTTATTAATGAAATATGCTTGGTAATCCATTGAGAGTTCATAGGGCTCCCTGATTTAAACTTACCCCTGCCATTTCAGATTTTTGGTTTTCATCCCAGATTCACTATGTATAACCAATTAGTCAATTAGTAAATTGTCCCCTCCTAAATACAAGGCATCTTCTATGTGCCAATTTGGGGGATACAGCAGTTAACAAGATAATATGCTTCATTGTTCCTCCCACTTTCTAGTGGGGAAGGTAAACACTGAAGTAGTAATTACAGTAAAGTGGATGGATTTTATAGACATAATGAAGTAGGGGGTTTTGATCTTTTTGATAGGGTCAAAGATAGTATTCCTGAGAAAGTGTATTTAAACTGAGTGCTTTATTGGCCTGCTACGACAGGGATACTGAAGCAAATTTGTATGAAGTTATGAGCCAGTATCCTTAGGGCTCTGGCCCTCTTTACCAGAAGTACTTCCAGGGTTCTTAAAAGAAAGTCATGCCACTATCATTCCCTCTTCTATGTTCCTACCATATGCTTTTTTAAAAAAGATTTTATTTATTTATATTTAGACAGAGGGGAAGGGAGGGAGAAAGTGAGGGAGAGAAACATCAGTGTGTGGTTGCCTCTTGCATACCCCACACCGGGGAATCTGGCCTGCAACTCAAGCATGTGCCCTGACTGGGAATCAAACTGGGGACCTTTTGGTTCACAGGCCGACACTCAATCCACTGAGCCACACCAGCCAAGACCCACCATATTCTACCTGTTTTATTAACGTAATAATTATATTGATGTTAACTGTTGCCCTGCCATTAGAACTGAGCCTATCAAGGACAGGTTTCTCTTTTCCTTTGTAGAACAATTTACTGCATGCAATGTGTCTGACCCTGCTGTGGTACACTGCCATGCAAATAGCAGATTATAGCAGTATAAATATTAATAAATATACACCCTCCATGCCAGACATTACATTAAACGCTTTGCATTTATTATGTATTTTAATTCTTTTAACAACTCTTGGGAGGAGGTGGAGAATACTACTGTTATCAACAGTCTGAAGCTCAGGATGGCTAGCCCAAGATTACATATCTACAGAATAGTAGTTATGATCTCAGATCCTCTGCTCACATCAAAATACTGTACTGAATCCATAAATGTCCATTATAATGTCAATCTATGACCTGAGGGCATTTAAACCTGTCCATGTAAGTGCTGATGTGAAGTAGGTAAATGTGAACTGTTGTTCAATATCATATTCTGTAGCTCACTGATGATAAACTGCTATATGTCATTGTTCTGTATATGCAATTCATTCAAGTCTCTAAATGTTACTTGCTCAGAGAGGCCTTTCCTTCCCACCCTATCTAAAATATTCTTAAGTGTCCACACATTTTACTTCTGTTTCTTTGTGGTTTTATTTTTCTTCATGGCTTTGATCACAGCATTTATCTAAAGCCCTAATGAGAATACAAACTCTATGGGTTGGGGCTTTTATTTGACTTGTTCTTTGTTGTATTCCTTAGTGTTTAGAAACTAGCAAGTTATAGGCACTCTGTATTTGTGAAATGAATACAGAATTGTAGGAGGTGAAACACAATTTTAGGTTGCCTGTGGAGGGAATGTATTCTGGATTTGAGTTTGCTTGAGTTCAGTGCTGACATTACTTGGAATTTCTTATCTGTGATAATTTAGGCAAGTTATTTAACTTCTCAAGCCTAAACTGTTTATGAAGATTAAGGATGTAGATCATAGTAAAGTACCTCATATGCATTTATCAATCAGTACTTGTCCTTCTTATCATTAACATCATTATGACATACTTAGGAGTAAAATAAGTTGTCTCTTGTAGTAGTGCTTTATCCAGTGACATTCAGCAAATGAGCTTACATTTTTGTGTAATTTTGCTTTTTTGCCTTTCACCTTACAAAGTGCTGTACCTATACTATCTTATTATAATCTTTTGTATCCAGGTAAGTAAGTAGTCAGTAGATAATATCTTCACAAGTAAGAGACTAGATTCAAGGGTTAAGCATTTGCCCAAGGAGATACAGGAGAAAATAATAATGATAATAATAATAATAATGTTGTCAGAAATAAAGCATTGCTAATGTGACACAAATACAAACCTTGAAATTATTTTCTTCACCTGTTTTTGTTTCTTTAACTTTTTTTCCTGGACCTGAAGGGAGAAAAAACTGTGGGTACATGAATAGTATGAGACTGGTATCGCAGTTTTGAGCCCTGTGTAAAGGATTCGTGATCCCTGTTCAAAGGAGAAAAACTTCAATTATCTTGAAAATCTTTGCCATTAGTAAAGAGAAGATCCAAATAAGAATAGCAATTTACTTGGCACAATTTTTGTCTGCTGTTAAAAGAATGGAAACTACAGTAAGCAATAGCATCAATGAAGGATATATGAAGGATAGTGCATTTTAGGTTGGAGCAGTATACAAGCTTTCATGTATCAGAGTAATGAGCCTTGGGGAGTTATGAGGTAAACTAATTTTCTGTGATGGAACTAGCTGGATTTGGTAGGGAGTTTGAAGAGGCTTGTTTTCCAATGAGATCGTACGGTATGTTCAAATTCCTCTGAACTAATGGTTCATACCAGTAAGAACCTGGCTAAATCCAGCCTCATAACAACCAAGTTAGAAATAATGGGATTTTTAATTACTTTGTTTGTGTAATTTTACTTTGTCACTGATTCTATTAGTCTTTGGATTGCAAGGTTTGAACATTCTGCCTGGGAAAAACAGAATTAAAGCAGTTAGGGCAAAATTCCTGTTAGTTTTTATATAACAGATTGCAGTTCACCCTACCCTATTTTTTTCTTTTACAGAAACAATTGAGGCTAATGATTCCTGATTAGATAGGATTTGAAAAGTTGAGGAAAACGTATATATTTTCCTTAGCAGCTGGAATTTTTCTGCTATATCACAGATCTAAATTACTGGAATTAGCTGAAATGCTTCCTTTATAAACTTTAGTAGTTTCCATTCAATAAAATTGGAACATACATGTAAAAGAAAATTGTGTATCATGGGATGTATCTTGGGAACATTGTGAATGATTTTCAGAGTCATTCCATTACTCTACTGTGATTTGATTAAGATTAAAGGTTCTTAATATTAATCAGACTGTTAATCTTAAACCAAGCAGCTCTGGGTATCATTCCCAGTATTTTAGGTGCTAAAGAACAATTGTGAAATACTTATTTTAGAATTTCTCAGAAAAGCTGGTTTTACTTTTTCACACTGAATGTTGATCTATGATTCATAAAACATTAGACTATATAATAAAAACTGGTAGGGTGTAAATAAATGGTTTCTATATTTATTTAAGTATATTATAATAGTATTTGAGTTTCCTGGTATCATAAGTAACTTATATATCAGAAGATTCATACTTCAGCTTTCTCATTGTATATGATTTGAGGTATACCTTGAAAAAAAACTATAGGACTCAGTTGACTTAAAAAGGGGGAGTAGAAAGAGTATTCTTGTTAGTGAAAATATTCATTAAGTATTTAGTGAACAAGTAAAGAGTTTGACTGGACTTAACTTGGGTAGATAGGAGTAAAGAAGTAGGTAGAAGTTGGATTATAAGTGCTGTATACACCAGATTAGAGACATTAAAAGCACTTTCACATAGACTAGAAATAATACTGAACCGCACACATTGTGGAATTTGGATTCTAGCTTTTGCTTTAGCATTGACTAGGCCCTTAGCCACTAGAATGTAGACTCCATTTGTTTTATTCTAGGTGCTGAAGATAATGCAGTATATCTAGTAGATGTCCGATACCTGCTAGACTAGACTAGACACTCCATACATGCCAGTTGAATTAATGAGTTAATCCTAACTTTGACATGGTATTAGTTTGTGGCCCACAGTTGTCTTAGTTGAATAAGGTGGGGGGACCTTACTCATTCTTTTTCTTTCTTTCTTTTTTTTTTTTGTAATTCTCATGCAAAGGGTTGTTTTTGTTTGAGTTTGTTTTTTTAATTTAGAGAGACAGGGGGAGGGAGAGAAAAAAAATTAAAAACATCATGTGAGAGAGAAACATCCATCAGTTGCCTCCCTATGTGCCCGGACTGGGGAGATGGGAGACCTGGGAGACCTGGGATCAAACCCACAACCTAGGTATGTGCCCTGACCAGGAATTGAAAACGCTCCAACCAACTGAGCCACCAGCCAGGACTCAGATTCTTTTTAGATCTGTGATTCTGTGTCCATCTTGTAGATGCAAACTGGTAACCATTTTTAAGCAGTATGATGTGAGCTAAAAAATGATACCAGATGATTAAATAAGTCAAATGGTTGAGCTGGTCAAAATGTAAAATACAAATTGGAGGTGGAAAGAATGGAAACAGTGAAGTGTGTCTTAAATTGGTCTAAGCTTAATTAAAGAGGTGATTACAGTTTAGATTATCTGGACTTTGGTGGTCACAGTTGTTATACAAAGGAAGCAACAATTTTGAGAGGTAACAAACAGTAAAAATCACATTTTGCCTGGCCAGAAATCTTTGGCTGTTAGAGGGGATAGTAGGAGTATTAGTTGCAGAACTGTTTACCAGCAGTTTTTAACATTTATCTTTGTTAAAGAGCTCATGGAAAGAATAGTACTTAAATATGGTAGGAAGAAGAATCCAAGAATGACTAAGTTCTCTGTTCTGGAACATGGAAATAATGATGACACCATTGAAAGAAATGGAGAAATCCAGAGAAAGGCACTGACTTTCTGAATGAGGAATTAGAATTTAGACATGCAACTTGTTATCTGTATATAAATGGTATTTTTATTGTATATATTGAAAAGTCTTACTTTGATATGTAGAAAAGGCCAACCCATATAGGTCTACATTATACCTTTGTCCTAAAAACTACCTTATTTTGGTTTTGTTTCTTGCTCAGTGGAATTTAAAGTTCTACCCACATCTTTGTATCTGATAAACCTATGACTATGAAGCAGACAGGGAACAAGGCACCTGTTTTCTAACTCTTCCATTTTCATTTAGCTAACCATAAACCTAAACAGGCTTGTCCAAACACTTAAGTTAAAGATAATGCTGGACCTCATTGCTGTGTTTCTGACCAATACCTGAAATCCTAGACTACCTACTTGGTAGTGATGAATTGTGTTGAGCCAGAGATCGGTGGTAACTACTGTGAAATAGCTTGTTACAATTCATAGTCATTTCTAGTTGTTAGAGTAGAAGTATTCTACCAAATAGCTTCCAAGCTCTTATCTTATGCTACTGTCATTTAGTAATCGAAGCCTTAGTACCCACTGTCTTGATGGGGATTCAAGCTTACCAAATTACAAGGAATAAGATTTTATTCATGACTTGGTAAAACAATGCAATGAACAGCACTTTTTCTACCATCTTTGTCAATGCCATGAACAAAACCTTTCCTTAATCACTAAACCCAAAGAAGGAGTTAGGGGGGCCCATGAACTCTTGCTGGCAAATGGGAATGTCGTTAATTAGATATGCATATTGAGGCTTTTTAATTGGAAGGTAAGGGAGAAGAATAAATTCTTATTATTAATACTTCTGTGTACCAGTTCACAGCTGTTTTATTTTTCTTAGTGTACCATGAGAAAGTAATGAGGCATTTACCTTAATATCACCACTTTTTAAGTTAAGTAAACAGAACTTTTCAAGTGGGTTTAAGGGATATGGCCCAGTTCACACAGACTTGGTTTATGAGAGATTAAACTGAGAGGGAGTATGATTTCCTATCCAGTGTTCTTTTGGCTACATATTCTGAGTTTACATTTTAATCATTGAACTCGATCCCCATTTTCTTTTAAAAGCATAGTTTCAACATGATTGGGGGAAGGGAGTGTTTAGATAAATAGATTTCTATTGTAGGTTTTGATGTCAAGGAGGCGGAACTTGTAGACGTAATGGGTGGAGCTTTGAGCAAGTAAAAATCTCATTTTGTTTGTCTAGGGATCTGTTGCTGTTGGAGGAAAAGCAGGAAGAATAGTAGAACAGTTTTCTGGCTGTGTAGAATGTAGTTTTGTTTGAAGGGCTAGTCTAGGATAAATAAGTAGATTTTTGGCTGAAAAGAGCAAACTCATCTGAGAGTTTGGGAAGCATGGCTAGTGTGAGACAAGAAATTATGTTTCAGTCTGATTTTGATGTCTGCCTTGCTTATGCTGTGGGCTAATTTACGACTTATCCATTTTTCATTCCTCGTTTTCCTCTAACTGTAACAAGTCTATTTTGCCTTTTCTGATGGATTTTTCAAAGAAAGATTTTTGTTCAGTGTTTCTCATCATTAATTCTCATTGCTGCTGCTGCCCTCAAAAGGATTGTGTAAATGAGGTGGGTAAGAATTTTCAATATATATAAAAGGTATATTGTAACCATTTGGTGGTATGCGTAAAAGGTTTCAGTTAAAAGTATTGAAATTATTGATTTTAGAATGCTTTTTAAAATAAAGTTTCATAGTTTAGTTAACTTACACTACATTTTGTGTGAAGGGGAAGGAGGCTTTTCTCAATTCTGACTGGTTAGGAGAATTAAATGTTACCTCACCACATTTGAAACTTCAGCTTTTTAAGAAGCAAGTACTGACAATTTTTAAGAACTGGAAAATTGAACATGAAGAATTCTATATTATGACTCATCTGTATTCTTCCAGCAGATCAGTTGGCAAACCATGACTATTAAGAACTCAAAGAAAAACTCAGAATCTATAAAATGCATGTATGTGTTTTCCTTAATTCAAGTAAAAATATATTTTGTAATAATTTATCTTATATCAGCTTGTGTGCAATTGTTATTTTTCAGTACTCTGCTTAAGAGTGGCCTTTCTTTTTTGTTTCAAGAGAATGAATAATTTTCTGTAGCCCCCAAAATATCTTACATGTATATACATTAGTTGATCAAGAAGTACTTTTGTTTAAACCATGGTTTGATTCCCAGTCAGGGCACATGCCTGGGTTGTAGGCCAGTTCCCAGCAGGGGACACACGAGAGGCAACCATACACTGATATTTCTCTCCCTCTCTCTTTCCCTTCCCCTCTAAAGATAAATAAATAAAATAAAATAAAGGAAGAAGAAAAAAAAGAAGTACTTTTGTTTAATGCAGAGAAACATGCTACTCTCCTATGTCAAAAACATAATGCGGTGCTACTGCCTAGAGAGGGATCCTGTGAATTACAAAAGTAATCAAGTCTAGAGCTAGTGGGTTGCTGCTCTGGAAGAATGAAATAAGAGGATGTGTGTCTTTATTCATTTTTCTAATGTGTAAAATATTAACAAAACTTATCTTATTACTCTCTTTTGTGTTTTAAACCTCATTCAGAATAGGTGAGCAAAACTTTGCTTTTACTGGTCAGAACAGGACTAGAATTAGGACTGTGTTAGGCTAAATCAGGGAGTAAAGAAAAGATGTGACAGGATTTTTAGCTTCTAAGTTGATCACCCTTATTGATGTATATGAACCAAAACGAGAAAAGATTAAATCTTTTGTCATTGAAACATTTCTCATCATTATTTTGTTCTGTCTGGTGCTTAAAATCATGTTTTAGAATAATCTCAACCAACTTTTTTTAAGTCTTAGATTTATTGGGGTGACATTGATTAGGCTAGTAAGATTATACAGGTTTCAAGTGTACAGTTCTATGATACATGATCTGTACATTGCATTGTGTGTCCACCACCCAAAGTCAAATTATCTTCTGTTACCATATATCTTTACCCTTTACTACCCCCAAATCCTCAACCAACTTTTTTTACATTAAAAATTATTATAAAAAATTAAAAATACATTGAGTTTTTCTCATCTCTTAGAATAAGAAGTCTATGAGTATGATATGAAAACTTGTACTGTTTATTCTAAGCAGCTTTCTATTTATATGTCCTAGGTGACTTTTCTGTAGGCCACTTTAAGGGTCAGTGAGGTTTCATACTCATTTTTACATTTTTGGGTCTTTTAAAATATACAGTCCCGCTTCTCAAATGATTGAGAATATGCCTGCTAGATATTTTGATAATTCTGATTTCTCAATGGCAGGTGACTGGTGAAATTTCTTTTTAATTTTTTCATTATCTGAGTGATTAACAGTGAACAGCCTTAATCTTTTAATGCCAGGTGCTGGACTGGTAAGGTGTGTCTCCATTTTATTGGACTACCTTGGCACCTACACTACATTTTTTAAGGCAGCAGTGGCATCTGAATATGTAGAGTGTTACTTACTGCCAGAAGGCCAAACTACATTTCTCAGAAAGTATGTTGGATAGCATTGGTATGGAATTTCCCATACCTAAAAGTTGGCTATAGGTTGAGGAAGTAGCTTAACCTAGTGGATTTAAGGAGTTATATGATGCACAGTTGCTGATTTTGCTATTTATGGCTTTATATCTCATTTGTCCAACTAGTATTTCTATTTGTAAGCAGGAATTCCTGAATGTGTATATATTTTCATGAGTAGTATTAACAAGAGGACCAGGGGTGAGAAAGCAGGTTCACAGTGAATCTTGGTGATTATTATTCAAGAGGATTCTCTGCTTCCTTTTACCCCTAGACTTTATTAACTCTGGCGATTACCTTTGAACTCCAAAATGGCCTTAGATCAACAAACCTAGTAATTCAGAGAGCTTTCAACCTATATGTATTATTTGATTCTAGCTGCTGTGAATATAGGTGGATGAGTTGTACAGGTATTCTTATTTGCTAGACAAGGAATCTGAAGCTTAGATGTTTCTGCGTGTCCAGTTCACACTGAATTCAACTTTTTTATTAAATTCTTTGATCTTTCCAATATGCTATGCTAAATTGAAACAGAAGTCTTTTGATTTAATCTGTAAATGTGTACTCTATTAACTTAATGTGCCAGAAGGCCAAATTCTATTTTCCTATATTGTGTTTATGGAAAAAGGAACATTTTCCTAATCATATTCTAAATTCTCTTTACCCACTTTCCTGTAACATTTGGAATGTTTTTACATGCAAATGTCAACTATGTATTAGTGTCCAGTTTTACCAAAGAACAGTCTTTCGGATAATTTTCTGCCAATAGTGAATGTTCTACAAACTGCATATATAGTATTTTAGGTTATTCTTCCTGTTATATTTATAGATAGCATTTTTAAAATTTGCTTTTATACATTTTAACATTGCTTATTGTAGAAAATTATAAACACATATAAAACAAAATCTGCAGTGTTTGTACTATCAGAGAACTTTAGTGTGCATCATCAGTTTTTTTCTTAAAACAATCCCTATTTTCTTAAGCCTTAGTTTGAAATACCATACCACCTTTCTCAAAGCAGCTTTTTGCTTCAGCAACATTATTTTCTTGTTTTCATTAGAATCATTGTGCGAAGTCAGAGACCAGTTCAGAAAACCTAATTTGCTGGATTTGAAAAATAAGGAAAATACAAATTGTGATTTTTGTAGTCATGACTTAGAAGTGAACTGTTTAAACATGTTGATTTAACTTTAGGGTTAGCCCTATTAGACAGTTCTTTCCTGTGTTAGTTCAGCCCTAGAGGCAGAATCTTCCAAATTAGAGCTTTTGAATAATGCAATGAGTAAATAATGAAAATTATTTTACCACAACTCTAGTTGTAAAGACTGTTTAGAGCTAACCATTTGATGTACGCTAGTTGACCCTTGAACAACATAGGTTTGAACTGTGCAGGTCCCTTTATACATGTATTGAATCTTTTTTTTTTTTCAATAAATGCATATAGTACTGTAAATGTATTTTTCTTATAATTTTAACATTTTCTCAGCTTATTTGATTGTAAAAATATAGTATATAATACATAACATATAAAATATGTGTTAATCACCTATGTTGTTGATAAGGTCAACAGCAGGTTATTAGTAGTTAAGCACTGAAGAAGTCAAAAGTTACAAGTGGTTTTTCAACTGCTGGGGTGGGGGTCAATATGTGCCCTCCCCTGCCCTTCTCCCCACTAACACACACACATTTTTCAAGGGTCAACTATTTTATTTTAATCTAGGAGGAATTACATGCATTTCTGTAGTCTATCAAATCATCACTAATTTCGGTTTAATATATCTTGTTACTGAGACTATTGATTTTTAGAATATACATATATTCTAACTTTTCTAGTTCTTCTGCCCTATTTCCTGTGTTTTGTGTGTTTATGGACTTAGGGTACCACTTGGATAATGTATCATTGTCGCTACTGCAGCTCAATTCACGAGTTGAGCATAGATAATGAGATGGTTTTATCTATACCACCTCTCAGATGGGGGTATTTTGTTAATTCTCGTATCTTAGGTGTATTTTCAACACATTGCAGAAAGTTTTTTTCTTTGCAAGAATGTACACTTCATGAAGATTGTAAAATATTGCGGTGCTCTTTAGTGTTACATGTAATAGTGGTATTGAGTTTTCTTCTGAAATTAATTGGACAATTTGTCTTTCATATGGTCTGATATATCACTTTTCATTTTATGTTTCATATGTATAAGACAGTTTGCTCTTCAGTCATGCCAAACCAGTCCAAATCCTTAACTCCCTCAGTACTTCTTCAGTTTGTTAAAGACTGTTGCAGTAATAGAATACCTGCCAAACAGAGCATGTGAATTCATGCCCACACATGAGTTCACTGTTCAAAACAGTTAAATGCTGTGGTGATTAATGTGTTAGTGAACAAGTTGAATAAAAGATACTCTAACCAATTAGAATATCTGGACTTTTTTTTTTACTTGAAACATAGCAGAAAATGTTGACAACATCCTAACATTTTCCCTAGCCACATATAGAGGCCATGGAAGTAAGTGACCACTGCTGTTCCTTTTTGTTGTCTTACGGGAGTTTTAAATTGCCACTACTCAACTTAGCCCGCATGAACCAGCTTCTGCAGAGAAATCAGAAAAAAAGAAAGGTTGATAAGAAAGCAATCTAATGGAACCTTAAGAATCCTTTGAAAGTCAAAGTTCAAAGGCTCTGCTTTTATAATGTGTTTTTGTCACTGTTTTTATGGTTTTCAGGGGGTTAAGCCAGCCAGTTTTGACAAAGTAGCAATTCCCGAAGTGAAGGAAATTATTGAAGGATGCATTCGACAAAACAAAGATGAAAGGTAAGTACCCTCTTTTGACCTGTTGCTTTAACAAAATCCTAAAATGTAACATGTTCTGAATACAGTGCTCAATCTGAGGTATATTTAATATTTTACTTGTGATTAGTTTCTCCATTTATGTCAGGTATGTCTTTAAAAAGTAGAGTTTTGTCCATCAAAGGTAGTATTAAAATTTGACATACTGGAATGTTGTAGAACTGTGGTTTAGGACAGTTTAAGTAAACCAGAACCACCTGAAACATAATTATAACATTCAATGATAATTACAGGGGTGGACAAAAGTAGGTTTACAATTATTCTTATGGAAAAAGATTTGCAGGTTATGATTATTAAAATAGTTTTATTAACTCAAAAGAAGGTCATGATGGTACAGTGCACTAAAGTACAGTCTCATAAGTGTTTAAATTGCTGACCTTCATTATTTACACGTTCTTGAAGTTTACTTGCTAAATAAACAGTTTTGTGTACTGACATCTGTAAACCACCTTTTGTCCACCCCTATATAGCATCAGTATGATTTATAAAACTTATTGGGGTTCAATCTGTAACACAGTATATCTGAATTCAAATACCCACTGAATTTGAAGGTGAAATAAAATCTTGGCTCTTTATAATCAACTCAACTACACCAGTCTTGATTTACTTTTGTTATGCCAGAATTGAAGAAGAGCAAAACACCAAAATTCCTTTGAGTAAAAAAGAGACGACTTTGCCCAAAGCTTAGGAGGAGATCTGGTTTAGTCATTTGTACTAACAGAGGACTTTTCTTAGAGGAGTGGCAAGTATCTGAGCTGCCATATAGCTGATTCATCACCTGTTGGGCATGGCAAAGGTCCAGTGTCTGTTTTTGAAAAATAATACACTTTCATCGTCCCTCCTCCAACCTCCAAAAAAAAAGTAGATCAGCCAGTACAAATAGAAATTGTAAATTGAGCATACTCAACCTCTAGAAGAATGTGAGCAATCAGATATATCAACCAAATTAAAGAATTCCGTATCTACACTTCTCCAGTCTCATATTCTTTTTAGTAACTTCATTATTTGGAAGAGCTTAACATCATGATCTTTAAGGCTTTTTTAGTAGAAATTTAGTTTGGGTTTCTCTTTTTATATACACTGATTGGAAAGCAGAGTCCTTTTTAAGGAAAAGATTCTTAAGAACTTTTTTTTTTTTTTTACTATAAACAAAGGAATATTTGTTTCCAGTCTTCAGACATACTACTCTGTTTCTTTTGTGGATGGAACAGTTTACTAGATTACTGGTATTTTGAGACCATTTATCTAAAGAAGATTGTTCCACAATCAGAATTCTCCTTGACTAGTACACAAATTGTTGAACAAGGAATTGAGAGAATTTTCGGGAATAAATAAAGGTTACTGTAGTATAAGATAATGAACCTGAAATCAGGAGTTGTATTTTTGAGTTTTAATTCCAACATTTACAATTTTTGTAACTATAAGCAAGATATTCAACCTCTCTGAATTTCCTTTTTCTAATACTTAGGGTATCTCATTGGATGTTGGTCAAGGATCAGATGAGATCATACATATGAGGATTTTTTGTTGACTATAAATGCTATATAAATGATTAGGTGGTATTTTGAAGCTGTAATACTCTTTGTATTACTTGCTGTTGTTAGTACACTATTAACTGAGATTAGATCATTCGATTCAAAAAAGTAACACTTTCAGTTCTTAATTCATAAATGAGAGTGTTACATATGAGATTGTTACATATAAGATTATTATAACATTCTATAACTTGAGAGTAAAACTCTATAATTACTATTCAAATGGAGCAGTGTAGAAATGAGGTATAAAATTTCCCTTGTTTTTCTTTTAATAGTCCTTGTTTTATTATTTCAAGCATAACAATAATCAGCCACACTTGAAAATTTTCTTTTAATCTAATGGCACTTTGTATGTTTTGTTTTGTTTTCCTTTTCTCTTTGGAAGATACTCTATCAAAGACCTTTTGAACCATGCCTTCTTCCAGGAGGAAACAGGGGTGCGGGTAGAATTAGCAGAAGAAGATGATGGAGAAAAGATAGCCATTAAATTATGGCTACGTATTGAAGATATTAAGAAATTAAAGGGAAAATACAAAGACAATGAAGCTATTGAGTTTTCCTTTGACTTGGACAGAGATGTGCCAGAAGATGTTGCTCAAGAAATGGTAAATTAACACTAAGTAGCCATTTAAAAATTAATGTAGATTTATATACATTGATATTGTTGAGCAAAAAAGTAATCTGTATAAACCCTATAATTAGATCATGAATTATTTTTACTTCAAAAGGAATTTTGAAGATAAATGATGTAGGTAACCTTTGGTGAATCATTTTTGAAGTCTGTTTCAAAGGTCACTTTTCAACAGGGAAACACTTCACCAATTTCAGGCTTGTAGTAATGACTAAAATAGGTATTTACTATGCACAGATACTTATAGAATATATACTAGAATATATAAGAACCATTCAATAGTAGTTGCTTAGGTGTGAAAGAGATACTTATTTTTAGTTTTTTAAACTGTTTGAGGTTTTTTGGTTGTTGGGGTTTTTTTTACCTTTACATATTTACCACAGTTGTTTTATGTGATTAAATAAATGCTTGCCTAGCGAAAGGAAGTAAAAGCAACACAGGTTAATATTAATGGTTACATGTGAGTGGGAAATAGAGTAAATAGAATAGAATGAGTCTTACTTGGTTTAAAAACTTTGGTTTTTTAAGGTCCCCATTTTTTTCATTGTAAGAAGTAAAGGTACATCCATACCTCCAGTTTCTGCAAAGATCCTGGTACCCACTTTATGAGTATCTACAAAAATGGGGGCGAAATGAATAACGTAGACCAATAATTTCACAGTTTGGTTAAAACTTTGTCTTAGAGAGTCCTTTCTTCCTTTTCTTGTCTACTCCCCAAAAGTGCCTTTTCTGTTTTATGTGGTTTGTTTTCTTTAGATACCCTACTGCTTCCTAAATGCAGTTTTTAATCCTGTAGGTAGAGTCTGGGTATGTCTGTGAAGGTGATCACAAGACCATGGCGAAAGCCATCAAAGATAGAGTGTCATTAATTAAGAGAAAACGAGAGCAGCGGCAGTTGGTGCGGGAAGAGCAAGAAAAAAGAAAGCAGGAAGAGAGCAGTTTCAAACAGCAAGTAGAACAACCATCAAGTGCTTCCCAGGCAGGAGTGAAGCAGCTCCCTTCTGCTAGCACTGGCATACCTACTGCCTCTGCCACTTCAGCTTCAGTTTCTACACAGGTAGAACCTGAAGAACCGGAGGCAGACCAACATCAACAACTACAGTACCAACAACCTGGCATATCTGTGTTATGTAAGTATTTTGGGAAGTGGAGAACTACACTAAGGATATTCCTAATTGACTTTTTATCTTTTTCTTAATGCTTTTGCACTGGCCCCTTGGTTTTGAATTATGAATCCAACCTATAATAAGTTTGAAGTGGTTGCCATCTACGTTTTCTTTTTCTTCTTATGTCTATGACTAATAAAAAAAAAGGATGGTATAGTGAAGAAATGTGATTAGAGTATAAGATGATTTTATAGGTTCCTTCATCTTGGAAATTCTAATTTGTAGATTTCTACTTTGCTCAATTCCTTAAAATGAAATATATTTAATAATGAAAAATAAACAAATTAGCTACTTAAATTAAACCCATTACTTTGGTTAAGATCTTTTAGCAAAGGTGAATAATGTATAAATTAGAAACTAATGAGACTTCTAGAAACTAATAGAAAACTACCTCCATAATACTAAGAATGCACTGATTTTCAAAGTCAAGACTTTGAAAGTTGTCAAACTTAAGGCTGAGTAACAGCATTCCATTTTATTTCCCTTATGTGTCAGATAATGAGTCTGTGATACCCAGAGACTTTTTTGAAAGACTTTATAACTGTTCCCATATGGATCCCTCATTTAAACATAGAAATATACTTAGTAAAACAACTAGCATTGAATTTTTATTTAGTTCAGGTCTGTGCAAAGAAAAAACCTATTTGATACTGTTTGTGATGGGGGAAATGTGAACCTCTTTTTTATGATTTGTCTCTCTCTGTTTTTTGGCAATTCATTTCTCTAGCTGACGGGACCGTTGACAGTGGTCAGGGATCTTCTGTCTTCACAGAATCTCGAGTGAGCAGCCAACAGACAGTTTCTTATGGTTCCCAACATGAACAGGCACATTCTACTGGCACACTCCCAGGGCACACAGCTTCTGTTGTCCAAGCACAGTCTCAGCCCCATGGGGTTTATCCACCCTCAAGTATGGTAAGTAGCAGCATAAGAGAGTGTAAGCCTGCATGAGAGCCAATAGATAATGTGTTAAAATTCGAATTCTTCCTAGTATTCAGGTATCAGCATGAGTCTGAAGTAGAAAATATAAATGGTGCACTTCTGAAGGAAATAGGTTTACTATAGAGTATAATTAGAGTAGTTCCAGCAGGGTAGGGGGTAGATTAGATAGATATAGATATAGATATAGATAGATATAGATATAGATAGATATAGATAGATATAAGGTAAAAATACATGTGTAGGAATTAGCTTCTTCACTTAGAAAGTTCAGCTATGTACAAGATTTAGACTGTTGATTAAAGATAATGCTCTCTTTAGCACTTTAGAGTTAAAACTGTTCAGAGCAACATAAGTTGGATATACAAATGTTTTGGGGTTGGGGCTGAGGAGAGTATTTCAAAAGCTTACTTATTAAAAGAATTACTAAGTATTTTCTGTAAGATTTCTTACTGTATAAAACACAGGTAAGACCTTCAGACCCTTGTAGAATGCTGCATGTAAGTACTCTAGATTGAAGGAATCCTTTATTTGTATGACCATTTAATTTAGCGCTTGTGTTTAATCATCAACTGCTATGTGTATTCCTCTTTAAAGTCTGTGTTGGACACAAGTTTCTTCCCTGTTATATGTTCATTTGCTTTCCCTTTTATTTGGTATCTGTTTTCTTACTGATTTATTTTCAGAATCAACTTTTGGAAATTATTTCCTGAAATATTTTATGCATTTATGTATACACACACACACACACACACACACACACACACACACACACACACATTATTACCACATGTTTTACATTAGCCCCTCTTGCTTCTAATAGAAAGAATGTTAAAATAGATCATCAGATAATATCCTGTTTCTTTTGGTGACCCTTTGTTAAAGTCTTCAAAGGTAAATAAAATATACCATCTGGCTCAGGAACAAATTGGAAAAGAACTGGAGAATAAACACATATATAGCACTTGTTCAGTGAAATCTTTAGGGAGGCAGTTTTCCCTTTCTCAGAAAGCTTTTAATCTGAATTTTATGGAACTCTTGCTCTTTATTAAATTAAAATCTTTCTCTGTTAAGAAAACTCATTTGCTTGCTCTGGTCTTTTATCCTGCAGCTTGGGATAAAAGGTATTTATTTGTTTCAGAGTCCATTCATCAGTCCTACACTGGCTAGGTCCAAAGATGAATGGCCACAGTAACACAAAGAAAACTACTAATGTACTAATGTTTTAACAATCTACTTTTCTGACATTTAAAATAATTAGGTAGGTTAGAAGAACTTTATAAAGACGGTATAGATATATTTCTATAATCTGACAAATGTTATTTGTCAGAATTTCTTGTTTCTATTCTTGTTATAACTTATTTTTTTTCTGGATCATCACACTAGACTTCTTAAAAACTATTTTTAACATTTTGGCTTCAGCCATTACAAGGTTATAAACATTGGGCCTCTACTTTAGAAAAGGAAATAGAATGATCATTTATGAAGATTTTAAATATTTGAGCCACAAACATAGCTGTATTTCTTGGTGCTCTAAAGCAGTCTGTTAGTGACAGACTTGCCTTTTAATGACAATATTCTGTGTAGGAATCATAAAGAGTCATTAAATATTGAGAACTTCAAAAAAAATTTATAATTCTGTTCTTATTCCAGAAAGATTTTATTGTGGCTTACAATAATATATCAATTATAAGTAGAATTTAAAAATTAAAATAAAAGACAAACTAGGGTGGAGGAAGATAGAACCAGTAATTAAGTAATTATAGGATGGGCCACGAATTTGGCTCCAAGCATTCTGTGCAGCCAATTTTTGAAAAATAAAATATAATTAGTTTTATTTTACAGTATCTGAAAGGAAATAAAAATTTTGCCAAGGACAACCTTATAGTATTAGATATACTGCCTTGTAGCTATATTATAACCTTTATGTTAAAGTGCCTTAAAATTTGTTAACATAAATTGAATCTCTGATATGCCTGAAAAAAAATTTAAGTTATTTTTTAGAGATTCACATGTAAGATATTTTTCCACTGACTACTTTAGTATAAATGCAGAATGTTTCCTATATCTATATGAATTACTGCTAGGAAGCTAATGCTTTTCCTAGTAGAAAATTACTTTTTACCTTTATAGATAAAGATAGGCAAGTATAATAAAGAAAATACTATGAGCCAACAACTTTTTTAATCTGATGCCTTCTAAAATAGAATTGAGAAACCTTTTCTGAGGCTTCCAGAGCTCCTGCAGAATAATCCAGTTTTAAAATCTTCTACATCTTATAATGTACATTAAACTAATAGAATTCATTCTTGTTTAATCTGTAGAAGTTTGCAGAAACTGCAAACCAATATTCATTGTTTACCTCATCCTGCTACCTCTGTCACTCATTTGTATTCATACACTCATAACAATTCATGTTATTTCAGAATATTTAGGAAGATAATTGACCATCATCATGGTTCTTCATTTTTTAAAAAAATCCTGTACCTGACCAACAGTGTAGAGAGAATGAATGTGATCTGCCAAGTGTGCTTTGTGGAATTATATCTCTCCCACAAAAATTGGATTTGCAGAATTCAGGGAGGGGAGGGAGAACATTTCTTTATGTCAACTATGCCCTGTTATCATTGTACATTTGGTTATTTTGTTTTCAAAGTACTGTGTTTTTCATGTGTGTGTGTGTTTTCTGTTTAGCCTCGTCGTGGCCGTAGCATGTCGGTTTGTGTTCCCCATCTTTCTGCTGTTCCCTCTCTGTCCCGCATCTCTCCCAGTGCTCCTTCCACCCCACCACCAGTGCTGTCTGCACCTCTTTCTCCTTCCCTCCTTCGGACTGCCCCTGAGGAAACTTTTGCCGAAAAGCTTTGTAAAGCATTGGAGAGTGTCCTGCCTATGCACTCTGCCTGTCAGCGCAAGCACCGACGCTCCAGCCTGCCTTCCCTCTTTGTTAGTACTGTATGTAACTATAAACTTCCTGACAAATGAAAACTCCTTTCCAATGAATACATCCAGGCATAAAGAATTTTCATAAATTTTTTCATAATTTCATAAAAATTGAATAAAGAACAGAACTAAATTCAGTAATATGTTATACTTTAGGACACCAGTTCTTACTGTAGGAATTTTTTGATATAAGGCTTCAAGGGGGGGAAAGCAAGGAAGTAATGAGAGAGAATGCTTATAACACCTTTGACACATATTGGTGTGTGTGCAATAAAATTTAGCTTTTTTAAATATTCTCCTATCCCCCACTGATATGTATATAATTTTGTATTTTCATCTCCTAGTAAAGAATATGTGTATTATTTAATTTTAAACTCAATGTTGGCTTAATCAAAGGCAAATTTTCTCTTTATCAGACATTACCCAAACATGCTTTCTCCTCACCTTCTTCTAAAGAGATACTAATGAAGTCGGATGAATCTATTTTTCCCATAGTCAGTGAAGAATAATTGAAGAGTGAAAGTTGGTTTTGTTAGCTGTTTAAAATGATGTGTCAGCAAACTACAAGGCCAACAAAATGTTCCCTCATGAAAGTTTTTTTTCTTTTAGATTGATGAAGGTGGAATCTTGACTCTAATGAATTTATTAAACACATATGTAGTATAGGTACAATTTTCTGTGGCCCCATTTATGTCTATAAAAGGTCTGTCTTTTAAAGTTTTAAACACTGGGACCTTGCTGTTTCCTTTCCAAATAGAGAATTTAGGTGACATTCTGATCTAGCAACCCCCAAATCTTCAGAGTTTTACCTAGGAGAATGATTAACAATATAGCGTTTTATGACTGTAGGATACTAATAGAAACCCTCTTTTAGATGTTATGAAGAAGTACCGATTGAGCTATTTTGCTAACTTAATAGGGGTCTTCCCTATTGAAAAAATGAAACTGATCTTTTAAAAAAGAGTCCATGAAAGTGAATTATTACAGTGTACACTGTTTGCATTTGGCAAGGTAGGATTCTAAATTTAAAGTTAAATCTTGAACTGCTTCTGTGACCCCCCAAAATGCTGTTATATCAAGTCAGCTGTTATTTATTTATATTATCCTTTTTGTCTGATTTGAACACCAAACTATTCAACTTTTAACTAGTACCAGAAAAATGGACATTCAGAAATATGGCCTTTGTCACATTTCATGTAGTAAAATTAATTGCATCAAGCTGGGGATAGGTCAGGGAGAGACATTACTGTCACTAGTCAGATTGCATGTTTTTTACTATCCACCAAAACTCTCCTCTGATTTCCACTTAGAAGACATAAAATTTGTTTGATAATAAAATAACACTGAAGCCCCTAACAGGAGAGGATAATAATATAGAATTAGGTAACTTTGTACAGTATCTTAAATTGAAGCATATTTTTTATATTATTAAAATTGTTGGCTTATTGTCTTCCCTTAACACTTATTCTTTCTTAAAGTCTTTTTCCATCAATATAATTTATATTAAATCTTAAGAATAAGCATGTTAATTGTGGGTAAAATAGAATAATCACTTAGAAAGTTAAATTCTTCCATTGCCTTTGAGAAAGGAAAGTTGTGGAAAAGCAGTGTGTTTCTGATTCAGAGTCCCACAGAATATAATTCGATGGACCCTGGATGTATTTAATGGATTTTTACTATGCACATAATTTCTACAAGTATTGTTATTTCTTTATTAATTATAAATTTGGTGTAACCACTTCATAGGGTTATACAAAGCTACCCAGTTGTGCATGTCAAATGTAATTTCACATATGAATGTATGAATTACTTGTCTTATTCATGTTGATACAGCCTCAGTCCATGGTGCATCCGTGTGGGGGGACCCCAACATACCCAGAATCACAGATATTTTTCCCAACTATTCATGAACGTCCAGTTTCTTTTTCACCACCTCCCACCTGTCCACCGAAGGTGGCCATTTCTCAGCGGCGTAAGAGCACCTCCTTCCTGGAAGCCCAAACTCACCACTTCCAACCCCTGCTGAGGACTGTTGGCCAAAATCTTCTTCCACCTGGTGGCAGCCCAACTAACTGGACACCAGAGGCCATAGTTATGCTGGGTACTACAACCAGTAGAATTACTGGAGAGCCATGTGAGATACAGGTCAAGTCTATGTTTGAAACACCTCAAGTTTACAGTGACTATAGACCTGGACTAGTACTTCCAGAAGAAGCTCACTGTCTTATTCCTCAGGAAGCATTGTGTGTAGCTGGGGTACAGTACCAGGCCCAGGTGGCAGAACAGTATGAGGGTATTCCATACAACTCACCAGTACTGTCAAGTCCTATGAAACAGATACCTGAACAGAAGCCAGTACAAGGGGGTCCTACCTCAAGTTCTGTCTTTGAATTTCCATCTGGACAGGCTTTCTTGGTAGGACACCTTCAGAATTTAAGATCAGATTCTGGAGTGAGTCCAGGATCTCCCCTCTCTAGTATTTCTGCACCTATCAGTACAGATGCTACACGTTTGAAATTTCACACTGTCTTTGTTCCTCATTCTGCGCCTGCTGTATTAACTCATAACAATGAGAGCAGAAGCAATTGTGTATTTGAATTTCATGTTCACACTCCAAGCTCCTCTTCAGGAGAAGGAGGGGGAATTTTGCCTCAGCGTATTTACCGAAATCGACAGGTTGCAGTGGACTTGAATCAGGAAGAACCATCTCCTCCATCAGTTGGATTACATGGCCGCCTGCAGCCTGTGACTGAAGAACAGCATAATTATCATTCCCCAGAATTGACCGTGTCTGTGGTAGAGCCTGTCGGACAGAACTGGCCAATAGGAAGCCCAGAGTATTCCAGTGATTCCTCACAAATTACTTCTTCAGACCCCAGTGATTTTCAATCACCTCCCCCTACAGGGGGAGCAGCTGCACCTTTTGGCTCTGACGTCTCATTACCCTTTATCCATCTGCCTCAGACATTGTTACAAGAATCCCCACTTTTCTTCTGTTTCCCCCAAGGAACCACATCTCAGCAGGTTTTATCTGCCTCATTTTCTTCAGGAGGATCTGCACTCCATCCACAGGTTATAGGAAAAGTTCCACTATTCTTTTAAACTACCCTACTATGCACCATTACATTTAAGTTTTCTGTCCCTCCTTTCTATTAATTTTATTAATAGAGTTTCTCCATTTCGGGGTATTATAAACTACTTGTATTTAAGACCAAAGAAAGAGGGAGAAGCTGTGTAGTTTACCTATAAATACAAACCCTTGGAAAAGAGAACACAAAAACTAGAATTTTAGTCAATTGTCAAAATTAGTTACTTCTATCCATGTGTAGAATATTAAACTAGTAGTGAAAATGCAAATGTCTATAATGTAAGGCTGACTTAGCATAATTATTTACAAGTACTAATGTGAAATATTTCTTTCTCCCTAGAAATAAACATGGCAGTTTAAAAAAATAGGATACCTTTTTTTTGATTAGTATTAATGATGGACAGAATTTTCATTAGTGTGGAAGGATTTTAAAAGAAAGAAAACATCTTAGGAATTTGTCTCAGCAAAATGAAGATGCCTTTTTAAAGAGACGTCAATTGAACAAGTCACTATATGTCCAAATAAAATGTTAATCCATAAAACTAATTCTAATTTTTAGCAACTAAGTTAGAATCTAGTGTGGATGGTTGGGGTTTTTAAGTTTTTTTTAAGAATTTGTGATAATATGTTGCAAGCTAAGGAACATTAGATATCTCAGGTCCTGGTGTTTATATCAATAAATTTAAATTTTGTTATCTATGTTTATGAACTTATGCATTCTTGCAAGTAAAGACCAAGTAATGGACATAATAGAATTCAAGAAGTGGAGTCAGTATTAACTGTTTCATGTATTTTTTTATACATTTTGTCCAATGTAGTAAGTCTTACAAAATCTGTGTAGGAGACTGCAGTTATATATTTAAGACATTGTTTGGATCTTCTATATATTCTACTCTTTTATAAAGTACTATATGTTCTTCATACTTTCTTCTTATGTGGGCATAAACTATCAATTACTTAGAATAGTACCAAGGAGCAAAAAGATCCAGAAACTTGACAATGATACTGCATGTGCATGCAGTATACTCATGTCATTACACTGGCTGTCAGCCCATACTGTAAATCTTAATGTATTGCCAGCCATTCTTTAAACTTTCCAAAATAAAATTTCAAATATCAGGTAGTTAATTTACGGACATATTGCAGAAAGAATGAATACTTACAGTGGTTAAGATACAGTGAAATGTCATGTCATATCCATGTAATCTTCAAAGAAACCTCACTTAACTGAAATGAAATAGCAGAGGTTGGCCTTTTTCTTTTCTTAACTTACCTATCTATGTAAAGTCCTGCATTAATTTTCCACATTGTGTTTTTTTAACTTAAGACTTACGTAGATCAGGTTTTCTCATGCAAAACCATTAATGTTTTAGTTTGGATAATTTGTTTTGGGTAGCTGTTCTGCACATTGTACGATGTTTAACAGCACCCTGGCTTCTTTCTACTAGATGCCAGTAGCAGTCACACCCTGCAGCTGCAACAAACTCTAATGTCTCCAGATACTGCCAAATGTCCCTCGAGGTGAGGGCAAAATTGCCCCTGGTTGGCAACTTACACTAGGCAGTTAATGATGATAACGCATGTTTTACATAATTTTAATAAAAGTCAACATGGTACTATAAGATAGCAAAAGGAACTAAATTAGCATTATCAAATACCCTTTTTTCTTTAATTGTTCACATAGAGATTTTTCCCCTACATTGATAGTCTTATTACTTTTCCTCCTGATTATTGTCAAAAATTTTATTATGAATCTTACATGTGTGCTAAAATTATGGCCTGAGCAGAAGTGGTAGATTAGGTTTTAACTATCAGCAGTTTTGCATGGGGTAAGAAAATGTTCTTCTCTAACTTTTTCTTATAAAAGATGCCCCAATGGTCTCTTCCATATATACTTTATCAAGCTAATGTTTCATCTTACTCAGCAAACTCTGTACACTTACTTTAGGGCTTATCTAATTTGTTGTATTTACTTCTTTCCTTCAGGTGCAGGGGCAGAGCCAGGGCCAGCCGTCCGCAAGCAGTGTGACAGGGGTTTCATCTTCCCAAACCATACAACATTCTCAGCAGGTGAGAACAACTCATTGCTTCATTTTATGGATTAGCTGTAGCCAATACACTGTTTTACATCTTTCTTGAATTAGATTTCTGATGTAAATGGCTTGCTAAGCTTTTGAAACGAAAATCAAGAGGCATAACATGTATTGTTTCAGTAACATTTTAGAAAATCTCTTGTTTAATGTATTTTTGAACAATTTACTAGATTAGGCATAGATTAAAATTTAAAAGAATCATTGTTACTGATACAATTTACCTGCCTTGACCAGATAATTCTATACATAATAATACAAAGAATATCAGTTTTGTTTCTCCTTGCATTTGTGACTTGTTCTTTTATGAGCATTTTGTCATTGCTTTCATTGTGCTGGACTCTAATGACACTACATTCCTTTCAAATTATTTCTAATTTGTGGGATGGAATATCAGACTTTATACTAAAAAGCACTGGATGGAAGTCCAAAAACAACTACTTCAGAAACTTAAAAAATTTGTTTTTAAACTTCCGATTTGGAGAGTTTGTTCCCAAAGGTTCAGGGAACTCAAGAGTTTCGTACAATGCTGATGTGCTTAACAGTAGCACTGGCAATTCTAAAATTAACTGTTTATAGTTGATCGCCGGTATCAGGTAATTATTTGCATGGAAATAATGCTTTTTGGCACAATGGAATATTTATTAACTTTAAAATTTACAATTACTACATGTGTCATAAAAACTTCACAGTGAGCTATTTCAGTGGCAGTTCCCTTTGAAGTGTTTTTGAATCACCAGATTTTAAATTGGCTTCTGTTTCTATTAATTTAAAAAATTAATAACAAATCTTTTAACTCTTACTACAAACTGCCTGCTTTTGGTCCTGCATGTGATCATGTAGTCATAAGATACTAGTTTAAGATCAGATGTTCCTTGTGAAATATGAGTTTGGTTATACATGCATTTAACCTTGTGATCAATACCTCTATCTTATAGAATTTAAGGGCTGGGAATTATATGCTTTGTCTTGCTCCTGTCCTTTCTTCCAGGCATGTATTTGAATGTATATATATATATATTTATAGTTAAGTTGAGTAGTCACATTTTTTAAAATCTTTACCCCAGGATATGTTTTTATTAATCATTTTTAAAGAGAATGCAAGGGGGAGAGAAAGAAACATCTCCTGATTGCCTCCAGCACATGACCTGACTGAGGATTGAACCCACCACATAGGTATATGTCCTGACCAGTGATGGAACCCGCAACCTTTTGGTGTATGGGACAGTGCTCCAACCAACTGAGCCACCCAGCCAGGGCAAGTAGTCATATTTTTGTCAACTTTAAATACTAGTTTAATTTAATTAACAACTCCCAATAAGACTACAAACTAAGCCCTGGCTACGTAGCTCAGTTGGTTAGAGCATTGTCCTTATAAGCCAGGGTAATGGTTCGATCCCTAGTCAGGGCACATACAAAAAGCAACCAATAAATGCACAAATAAGTGGAACAACAAATTGGTGTTTTTCTCCCCCCACACACCCCTTCCTCTATCTAAAAATCAATAAATAAAAATATAAAAATAAATCAAATTAAAAGTTATTATAAAGCTGATTGAGGACAGAGCACTGTCATGGATACCATTCTCTTAATTTGTGTGTCTTTGGAAACAGAGCAAACACTAATAAACTGAGCAAATCAAATTATGTAGTCTGTTTTTTCTGTTCCAAGGTAATTTGTTATACAGAGTCCTGCATAAATAAGACTTGCTTGAGTGGGGTTGGCGGGTATGTGAATGTCTTGCACTAGATGGACAGCAATTTGAACATTTCAACTAAAATGTCATATGGTGTGCTTGAGTGTGATATAGTTATGTTACAGAATTATATGCTTATAATTTTGTAATAAAAAGGGGGCATTATTCGTGCCGGACCTGTATATCTTATTGCATTTCAGCACACATACATACATACTTAGTGACAAATAAAGAAGACAATAAAACAATGTCATTGAGTTCAGTGGTGAGAAAAGTATGCAGGAATAATGGAGGATAAATCCATAAATGTCAGATTAAAAGAATTAGGTAGTTGACTCTTCTGGGAAAAAATATGGCTAAATGGCTATCTACCAGTACAAACAAAATTAATTTTTGTTTGTGATTTTTTAGATAACTTTTATTTTGTGACCTATTTTATTTACTTTTATTTTTTAAAAGATTTTATTTGTTCATTGTTAGAGAGAGGGGAAGAGAAGGAGAGAAACATCAATGTGTGGTTGCCTCTCATGCACCCTGTCCTGGAGACCTGGCTCTCAACCCAGGCATGTGCCCTGACTGGGAATTGAACCAACGACCCTTTGGTTCCCAGTCCACACTCAATCCACTGAGCTACACCAGCCAGGGCTGTGACCTATTTTAAATGGAGCATGATATTTAAATAGAGTCACAAAATTGAGCCAAGTGTATGTGGCTTAGACCACATATACTTTTTCTAGGGTCATATAGCCTATAAGTGGATAGAACTAAAAATTACAAGGCAGAATTCAAGATTTCTAGAATAGTGTTCTTTCCTCTATATTAAAGTTCTTTAGGGACTTAAGATTCTACAAGTACCCCAGAAGCTACATTTATTTATTTTAGCTGTGGGGCTTCCATAAATAAAAAAGAAAGATTGTAAACCTCATGTATTATATAGATAGAGCCTATTTTTAGATGTAATTTTTGTTTTACAGTGCTCAGGTCCCAACCCCTTAGGAAACTATGTCTATTTTTATTAGAGTGAGTCAAGAAATGTACTTTGGCTGAAATTTACTTTGTTTCATGGGTTTTTGAAATACAATGAATTACGGGATTGCTTTTTTCATGTTTTTTTATTGAGCCCCTTCTCGTGGTATGCTATATCTCAATGAGGTACCAAAAAGAGTTTCTTCTTCCTGCTAGAAAACTTTGTTTCCACAGAAAGCTCATGAGTTACACTACTTAATCATTTCTTCTATAGGTTACATATGGAATCTTTAGGTATTTCTTATTTTCTGTTCAATTGAAGTTCATGAATATTTTTTTAACCTAGTACCCATGTCCAACAGATAGTACACAGTCAGGATAGGCTGGTTTGAACTGGTTTCATGAACAAAGCTGGTGCCAAGGTACTGTGCTAAACAGTACCTCGTTAGCTGATGTATTGATTATCAGCCAGTGTGATTGTACACCAAAAACAATCACCATATACTGGCCTACCCAAAGGAGCCACTTCTCCCTAAATGCTCTAAGGTACAATTGGCATGCATGGCTCTCAATTATTATAAGCAAAGAGTGAGGGTTTATGCATATAAAACTATTCATCTTTGTTCTCTCACACACACGCATCCCTACTCAGCTAATTAAGCAGTTTTTTTCCTAATTGAGTTCATGCTCTGAAGAGCCAAAGGCTTGGCCCCGAGGCCGAAGATGGACCAGATATGTCAATTCCTACAAAACAAGTAAGGATAATGGCCAACATCATATACAATGTACAAAACACTAACCTGTATTTTTATTTAATCCTTATTGAACCCTGTAAGTATAGGTACTATCGTTGTACAGATGGGAAAGCTGAGATGCAATCTGAAGAAGCTGAGTGATTTACCCAAGCTTATGCAGCTTATAAGAGGTAGACACAGAATTTAATCCAAGTAGTACAACTCCACAACTCACCATTTAACTGCTACCCAATTGTGGCATGAAAAGAAAGACATTACCTCACTTCCTAGTAGGAAGGGGGATATCAGGAATGCTTTGTGAATAAAATACCATTTGAACTAGACTCTGATTATGAGTTAGTCTCAGATATAAGAATAGAGATTATTCTCATCCAAAAGAAAAAGAAAAGGAATGAGCTAATTGTGTCCAAATCTTGATGTAAGCATCGTTCTGCATTCATGGAGTTTGGGGTTGGCGGGGAGACAGAGAGAGAGAGAGAATCATATGCCCATATATAAGTTGGAGTTTCTTCTCAAATTTATCCTTTTCTCTTAGTAAAGGAGGGAATCGCCATACATTAAAGCTTTGATCATGCTTTCATATCACAGGTCTCTCAGTGCCCTTTATTTTGAACAATAACCAAAAAACTATTAATAAAACTGGTTAGAATAAATGTAAGGAAGGACCTTAAAAATAATGTACGTGGTTGGAAATGTTTACAGACAACATCTGACAGAATTGGTTTTGAAATAAAAGTCAGGAAACTAAACATAGATTTGGTTCTTAGGAGAATGGCTATTCCAGGTCAGACCTTCACTATTCGAGGTTTATACGTCATTGTAAACAACTTATTTACTTTAAGGAGTTAATACAAAGATAACATGCATATAAATCTATATGACAAATGCAAAAAAAAAATCAACTCTCCCTGCAAATTTTATCTCAAGACACGAAAAGTGTTATGTTGGGCTCCAGAACACTGTAATATTGCTCCACTGAAGATAAAGACACTGATATATTACACGTGAAGAGTTTTAATGATGTAGGGGGAAGTGGTATTTCTAAATTACTATATTTATGTAATATGCAATCTTATGTATGTAAATTAATGCCTTAGATAATTTTAGGTATTTTCATGTAAATTCCTTAAAGCTTAAGTATAGTCAAGTTGACCAGAAAGGTTTTCCAGTTTTTTGTTGTTCTTTTCAGTGGGAAACTGGGGAAATTTTCTTACATTCAGAGTTTTGTTGTAGTTGTTACACATATGCTATATCTTAGTTGCTGAAAATAAATTTTAAATAATTCAGCAGCCATTTGTTCTCCCCCCCCCCCCCTTTTTTAAGTTAAAATAAGAATACAGTTGTCCTCTCTGGTGTGGCTAAGTGGACTGAGTTCTGGCATGCAAAATGAAAGATCTGTGGTTTGATTCCCTGTCAGGGCACTTGCCTGGGTTGTAGGCCAGTCCCCCAGTTGGGGACGTGAGAGAGGCAACTGATTGATGTATCTCTTGCACATCAGTGTTTCTCTTCCTCTTTTTCTCCCTTCCTTCCCATCTCTCTAAAAGTAAATAAACAAAATCTTTTTTAAGAAATAATACTACATTATCAGAAATAATTAAGAATAAAATGAACATGACCACTGGTGATTTTATTTTGCTAAAAATAACCAAAATATTCATAATTAGGACATTGATACCATTGATAAGTGAAATGAAAATGTGTTAGAGAACAGTATTTATATAATGGGCATGTTTTTGTTGTAACAAACAAAATACCTAAAATGTGCTTATGTGTAAATGACCATTTATACATCAAAATAATTTCGTAAAGGTGTTGCACCAAACTACTAATAGTGGTTGCCACTGAAAAATGAGGTTGGGGTATTTTGACTTGAACTTTATAATCTGATGTATTGGTTAAAATATTTATTACAAACAGGTATTTCTGTATTAATATTTTTGTTAGTTATAGGTATTAGAAAGTCTTGAGAGCCAGCTCTGAAGGTCAGATTTTTGTTATGCAAAAGGAAGTCATTAATTTATTACAAATTTTAGGATTTGGGTACAATTATTTATCAGCATTAAGTTTAGGTGTGTTACACCAGAGTGCCCAGCACGTGGTTTGATTCCCAAGTGTCGTTCTCTTCGTCCTGCTTTGATTTGAACAACAGTGTCCTTATTTTCAAGGAAGGGCATTTTGGCATTAAAATGAATGATCTCTAAGGTATTACAGCTAATAAATGATAAAGCAAAAATTCCAAATGCAATGATTTTCTCACTTATTTTGGAGCTATAATCAGAGCTATTTTTCAAGCAAATTAATTATACAGTTTGTAAAATAGATTAATGGAAAAAGACTGAAGGAGGGTGTTGGATTAATTTTAATAGAGAAACAAAGTGAGAGTTGGTACCAAGAAATAGGAAAAATGAGTGGGAGGAGGGAGGACCTATTTGGATATGATATCTGAAGAACTTTATAAATGACCTGCTCTTGGGGCAAGAGGGAATGTTGGGTGAAGGACCAGTGGTGACTTGCGTTTTGAAACATTGGTTCTTGGTGGTACCATCATAAGTAAAGAACACCAGAGGAAAAGAGAAATATAAAGGGGAATTGATGAATTTGAGTTTGTGTATGTCTTGATTACTAAAATTATTATTATTTACAGACGCTGAAGGACTTGGGCAAACATACTTTATCAAAAACGTGCTACTAATGACTTGAAATAAAACTGAACGATTATATTTTTTTTCTCAGAAGCAGGGAATACAGCAGACAGCTCCTCCTCAGCAGACAGTGCAGTACTCCCTTCCACAGACATCAGCCTCCAGCGAGGCTACCACTGTACAGCCAGTGAGTCAGCCTCAAGCCCCACAGGTCTTGCCTCAAGTATCAGCTGGAAAACAGGTAGATACTTGATTTCTAAAAGTATGTTAAAAGGGAACTCCACATAATCTGTCCCTTCTTATGGATAGGCTTCTACCTTCTCTAATGGTGAAATATCGAAGTTGGTTATTTTTTTTGGCAAAAAATGAAGTGAAAAATTGCTCCTCTTGTGCATATGCATTGCTTAATGTAAATGGATACATACTGAGAGCAGTGGCAATCTAGAAAAGTATACAAATCTGAAAACCTAACTTTTAGGTTTATTATTCTAAAATCAGTTTGATAAGAATTAGAACTGATGGATCAATAACTGCTTTGGTAACTGAACCTATGGCATTATTGAGAATTGTGTCAGCTATATCTAGTATCCAGGTCTGTAGCTAGGCTATATTTTCATGCAGATTTATGCATTGTGTTGTCCCTCATTGCCTCTGCTGACAGTAAGTCATAAAACCTCTTTGTATGGAATGGTGTTTTTTCTAAGATGTCTTCCAATCACTTGAAAAATGCCCTATTAGGTAAAGGTATGCTCTTTTGAGTGCCCTTTTTTCAGCTTTAACACAGGGGCTCGTTGTGCTTTTATTTTGACAACAGTGTGTTGTTTCTGTCATACTGTTATTGCTCTGAGATACTATCAATTGTAAAATTCACCATTATATTATGTATCACTGAGTACTGACACACCATTAATTGTAAGGTATATATCAGGTTGACAAATGTTAAAATGACAAGGTGGTGGAGAGGGATGATTGCATCCTAGAATCAGTGAAATATGGTAATTATACCTACTTTCATAGGCCTGTGTTACAGGCAGTATGGATAAAATCTAATTCCATTGGGAAGAATGAAATTTATTTGAATTTTGGTAACTATTATAATAATAGTCATAGATTTAGTGACAGCAGACATGCCAGTGAATTATGATCTGGGAAATATATTTCAACAAAACCTACTTAAAAATCTCGCCTGTGAAAGGGTCCACTTTTTGTTGAACAATGAAGCATTAGCAAACTTTTCTACAAAGATTTGGAACAGTCTATCAGCCTCTTCATATCCTGCTATCCTTTCTCTATTTTTATGTGGTATATTAACTTACACTAATGTTCAGGGTTTCATTTTTTAAATTTTCATTCTTTTTGGCTAATACGTAAATCTTGCTTTGGTTGCCTTGCTTTCTTTTTTTTTTAAATCTGTCTGTTTTGTTGTTCTTTACCTTCTCAGCTTCCAGTTTCCCAGCCAGTACCAACTATCCAAGGCGAACCTCAGATCCCAGTTGCAACACAACCCTCAGTTGTTCCAGTCCATTCTGGTGCTCATTTTCTCCCTATGGGACAGCCACTCCCTACTTCCTTACTCCCTCAGTACCCTGTCTCTCAAATTCCTATATCGGCTCCTCATGTGTCTACGGCTCAGACAGGCTTCACAACCCTTCCCATCACAATTGCAGCTGGCATTAATCAGCCTCTGCTCACTTTGGCTTCATCGGCTACAGCAGCTGCAATCCCAGGGGGATCAACTGTGGCTCCTAGTCAGCTTCCAACCTTTCTGCAGCCTGTGACTCAGCTGCCAAGTCAGGTTCACCCACAGCTCCTGCAGCCAGCAGTTCAGTCCATGGGAATACCAGCTAACCTTGGACAAGCTGCTGAGGTTCCACTTCCCTCTGGAGATGTTCTGTACCAGGTATTGTGTTGGCTAGCAAAAAAGAGGGCACCAGAGGGTTTGTTTGGTTCTAGTAGTAGACCATCAAGGACTTGAAAATCTGGTAATTGAATATCAGAATAACTAGCAATAACAGTAGTTGCTGATCTCACCTAGAGAAGTTAAAATAGTAAAATTCTGAGAAAGGGTAGGGTGATGATGTATAATGATTCATTTCCATTTTTCCATGACAGCTCTTGGGAGATAAATATTTCTCTTAAAACTCAGTGTTAGCTAATTGAATGCTAAATATGGCTACTAAAAAGTGTATCAGGCTGCTTTTCTAATAAAAAGAATAAATGGAGTAGCCAACATGGCATCAATTAAAAGCTTCAAGGTTTCAATTTAGAAGACTAGCAAGTCACGATGTGAATGGAATGACTAACACCTTGAAGAGTTTTTGCATCCTCCCGCTTAAGATTGGCTAGAAAGCAGATATTTTTCTAAAAGGATTTATGTCTATTCCTCCTATTTAAATAATCTCTAGGAGGAAAAACCTAGCAATTTAAAGTATAGTTGTAGAGTTCTGTCCCCTAAATTGTAATCAGTGTACCATTTCATTTCAAGAATCAAATTTAAGTCTTCTTTCAATTGTTAGAAAAAGATTGGGCTTACTCTACTATTCTTCTTTGCTGTGTGCATTCTTTTTTTTTTTTTTTTTTTTGGCATGTCTTGCTGTTTTGCTAATTTGATGACCCAACCTGCACTAACTCACCTTCCTCATTTCTATCACAGGGCTTTCCATCTCGACTGCCACCACAATACCCAGGAGATTCAAATATTGCTCCCTCTTCCAGCGTGGCTTCTGTTTGCATCCCTTCTACAGTCTTATCCCCTCCCATGCCCACAGAAGCGTTAGCTACACCAGGTTACTTTCCTACAGTGGTGCAGCCTTATATGGAATCAAATCTTTTAGTTCCTGTGGGCAGTATAGGAGGACAGGTTCAAGTGTCCCAACCAGCAGTGAGTTTAGCACAAGCCCCCACTACATCCTCCCAGCAAGCAGCTCTGGAGGTAAATGGAATTTCTGCATGTTCATATCCAAAACATATATACATATATGATGGGATGAAAATTACCAAGGAGAAACAGAGGTTCCCTGGTTTAGAACTTTGAAGACAATTTCAAACTAACTTCTGGATGACTTTTTCTTACAGCAGAATGAAATGCCAATGTGGGGGCCTTGTTGCCACTGGCTGTTCTGTTGGGAAGTGAGTGTGCCTTGGAGAAGATTAACCCTATTAGCACTTCACTTCTCTAGCTAGTACTTTAGTCATTATTCTTCTCCTTTCACAAATTCTTGCCATTGGCGGTCGTAAGAATATCTTATCCTGCTGTGCTCCCAGTAATCATTTTTGCCCTACTAGGAGAAAGATCTGAATCATCTTTGCACTTTGCTCTGCCTGCCCTATTGCACACTTCTGGTAAGATGCTGGCTGCATGGCAAATTGTAGTTTCTCACTACATAGCAACTATGTTGGCTGATATCACACCATGCAGTCTATATCAGAGACTAGCTTTAGAAACTTCCTCTGGAATTTTAAGACCACAGTCTCTAGATGCTGAGTATTAAGAATTACTAGTAAATTTAGTGCTTCTAGGACTTGGAGGGATGGGGAATAAGAAAAAAAGAGTAGCTTTTTGGAATAGTGAATAATAAATAAATTCTATTACTACCAAGATTTGAATTATTCTTTTTATTCACAGAGTACTCAGGGAGTCTCTCAGATTGCTCCTCCAGAGCCAGTTCCAGTAGCACAGCCACAACCTACCCAGCCTGCCACTGTGGTCTCTTCTATAGACAGGTATGTAAAAGTAAAGTTCTCTATCCTTGACTGGTAGGGAGGATGGCATGAAACTTCAAAATATCGAACCTTGAATCTCATACTGTAAACCGGACTTTTTTTTGAAGCGCACATTCAGATGTTGCTTCTGGTATGAGCGACGGCAATGAGAATGTCCCATCATCCAGTGGAAGGCATGAAGGGAGAACTACAAAACGGCATTATCGAAAATCTGTAAGAAGTCGCTCTCGTCATGAAAAGACTTCACGCCCAAAATTGAGAATTTTAAATGTAAGTATTGCTAATTTATGGGTTTCATATAGTTAATATTATTTAAATATTTCTTTTTTAGAAATGTTTTATTGATTATGCTACTACAGTTGTTCCAGTTTTCCCCCTTCATTCCCCTCCGCCCGGTACCCCCTTCCCTCCAACAATGCCCCTGCCCCTTAGTTCATGTTCATGGGTCATGCATATAAGCTCTTTGGTTTCTCCCTTTCCTATACTGTTCTTAACATCACCCTGTCAATTTTGAACCTACCAATTACACTTCTTAATCCCTGTACCTTTTCTTTCATTCTCCCCTTTCCCCTTCCCAGCTGATAACCCTCCAAATGATCTCAATATCTATGATTCTCTTCGTGGTATGGTTTATTTGCTTAGTTTTTTTTAAATTTATATTATTTTATTTTTTGACTATGCTATTACAGTTGTCCCATTTTTTGTCACCTTTATACCCCTCCACCCTGTACCCCCCCCCCCCAACATTCCCCCCACCTTAGTTCATGTCCATGGGTCATACATACAAGTTCTTTGGCTTCTCCATTTCCTATACTATTCTTAATCACCCCCTGTTTATTTTGTACCTACCAATTATGCTTCTTTCTTTCTGTACCTTTTCCCTCATTCTCTCCCCACCCCCTCCATGTGATCTCCATTTCTGTGATTCTGTTCCTGTTCTAGTTGTTTGCTTAGTTTGTGTGTCTTTATTTTTGTTTTTTAGGTTCAGTTGTTGACAGTTGTGAGTTTGTTGTCATTTTACTGTTCAAGGTTTTGATCTTCTTTTTCTTAAATAAGTCCTTTAATGTTTCATGTAGTACTGATTTGGTGATGACGAACTCCTTTAGCTTTAACTAGTCTGGGAAACATTATGTCTGTCCTATTCTAAAGGATAGCTTTGCTGGGTAGAGTAATCTAGGTTCTAGGTCCTTGCTTTTCATGACTTTGAATACTTCTTGCCAGTCCCTTCTTGCCTACAAGGTTTCTTTTGAAAAATCAGCTGAGAGTTTCTTGGTAGGTAATTCTTTACTTTTCTCTTGCTACTTTTAAGATTCTCTCTCTAACCCGTGGCATTTTAATTAAGATGTGTCTCAGTGTGCTCCTCTTTGGGTCCATCTTGTTTGGGACTCTGTGCTTCCTGGGTTTGTATGTCTATTTCCTTTGCCAAATTAGGGAAGTTTTCTTTCTTTTTTTTTTTCAAATAAGTTTTCAGTTTCTTGCTCTTCCTCTCCTTCTTCTGGCATCCCTATGATTCGGATGTCGGTACTTTTGGAGATGTCCCAGAAGCTTCTTATACTATCCTCATTTTTTTGAATTCTTGTTTCTTCTTGCTGTCCTGGTTGAATGCTTATTTCTTACTTCTGTTCCAGATCGTTGATTTGAATGCCAGCTTCCTCCCCTTCACTGTTGGTTCCCTGTAGATTTTTCTTTATTTCACTTAGTGTAACCTTCCTTTCTTCCTTTTTTTTTTTAAACCATACGCAGTGAATTCTTTGAGCATCCTGATCACCAGTATTTTGAACTCCGCATCTGACAGATTGCTTATCTTGGTTTTGTTTAGTTCTTTTTCTGGGGTTTTATTCTGTTCTTTCATTTGGGCCATATTTCTTTGTCCCCTCAATTGGCAGCTTCCCTGTGTTTGTTTCTATGTATTAGGTAGAGCTGCTTTTACTCCCTGTCTTTGTAGCATGGCCTGTCATTGATGAATGTGGCTTCTTTAAATCCTTAGTTGTCAGACTTCCATGTACTTCAATTTTTTGACAGTTCTGGGTGTTATTTGTTTCAAGGTTTAGTTGTAATTCTCTCTGTGGTTGCTTGAGGAGGCAAAGCATGTCTCCCTAGGCCTCCATCTTGACCAGAAGTCTTATTTATATATTCCTAATGCTTGGGTATATTGATGAGACTTTAGGCTATTCTGATCACTCAGGTGATACTGTTAAAATTCCATATTTCTATGAACATTTTAGAGAAAGAACAGTTTTAGTTTGTAAAACAAAAACTTTATATTTCTTCTAGATTCTTAAGTAGAAGATGAGTATGTATCTCAAAGGCTGATACTTTCTTAAGGTTTTCTTGATACCAGTTTAAGAAGCAGAGTACCAATGACAGGAATAGTGGTAACATCAGGCTTAAGTTCAAGTGATGATCTGCTTTACTTTCTCAGATTCAGTAATCGAGGTGAATATGGTCTTCTGAGATAATGAAGTACCACTTCTTTTTTCTGTTTTAGGTTTCAAATAAAGGAGACCGGGTAGTAGAATGTCAATTAGAAACTCACAATCGGAAAATGGTTACATTCAAATTTGATTTAGATGGCGATAACCCTGAGGAAATAGCAACAATTATGGTATGTCTGTGTTTGGAGTTCCAATTTTGTCTTAGTATTTGATCTAAATATCCAGTGCTCTGGGCAGATATGCAGTATTTTGTAATCTATTTTGACAATTATACATTTGAATCAATGTGAATATAATTAGTACACTAAACCTGTGATTTAGGATGTTTTGTCTAGGACATGTCTCACTAGGTATTAAAGAACTAACTTTCATAACAAGTAAATGCAGATAGGGCAGAAGTCATGAAATTGGTAATTGAATGACTTAAAGGTTGAGAAACATTATATTAAACAGACTGACATCACATTTCTTTTACAGGTGAACAATGACTTTATCCTAGCAATAGAGAGAGAGTCTTTTGTGGATCAAGTGCGGGAAATTATTGAAAAAGCTGATGAAATGCTCAGTGAGGATGTCAGTGTGGAACCAGAGGGTGACCAGGGATTGGAGAGTCTACAGGGAAAGGATGACTATGGCTTTTCAGGTTCTCAAGTAGGTTCACCATTCCTATAGTGAAGGTTTGTTTATTTAAAATATTACCATAGTGCTAAATTTGCCATGCAAAATGTCCAGTGATATTGTTATACGTCTGAGATAATCAAACATGTATGTTCTCTTTGCATGTGGCACTTTGCTTTGCCTAATTAAATTTGCATTTGAGAATGAATTGAATTCTTTTGTTTGTTGTAGAAATTGGAAGGAGAATTCAAACAACCACTTCCTGCATCTTCCATGCCACAGCAAATAGGTGAATTTCTTTTCTTTCCATGTTTGCTCTTACCTTTGACCAAAGAAAATGTGCGCTAGTAATGAAATCTTGAGGATTCATGTCAATGGCGATATGTATAAAAATAGTGCAATTAAGTGGTTTATTTCTCTTAAACCAGGCCTTTCTACCAGTTCTTTAACTCAAGTTGTTCATTCTGCTGGAAGACGGTTTATAGTAAGTCCTGTGCCAGAAAGTCGATTACGAGAGTCAAAAGTTTTCACCAGTGAAGTATCAGATACGGGTAAGGAATTGCTTCTACTGCATACTTTATAAATTCTGCAGCATGTTTGCTGTATTGGAAGCTTGGTCATCTAGCAGTAGTATAAATGATGGCAAAGACAATAAAGAAGAGTAGAAAAATTGGGATTCTAACCAACAGAAAAACGTATGAAGGAAGAAGGAAGTAGGCGATGAAGAGAGAAGATTAAAGAAAAAGAGCCAAAAAGGAGAACCATAGCTAGATATAGCCCCTGTAATAGACACTGTGTGGATGTAGTAGTATGTGTTTGTTTCTCCATTTAGTACTACTGTACGTGCTTTGAGGTTACTTCATGTACACGCTATCTTGTATTTTGATCAAACTACTGTGCTGTTTTAGAGCTTATCATTTCCTTGGGAGAGGTTTTAAACCTAATTGGTATGTCACATTGGTGGTAATCCAAAATAGATTGTTAGGACAATCTTTTGAATTCACCCTTTTAAAATGGACTAATTCTGACATTTTTATTTTCCTTTTCAGTTGCCACCTCTACGTCTCATGCTGCTGGAATGAACTTGTCTCACTCTGCTTCATCCCTTAGTCTACAGCAGGCCTTTTCTGAACTTAAAAATGCCCAGATGACAGAAGGACCCAATACAGCACCTCCCAACTTTAGTCATACAGGACCAACATTTCCAGTAGTGCCTCCGTCCATGAGTAGCATAGCTGGAGTCCCAACCATAGCAGGAACCACACCTTCAGCATCAGTTCCTGTAACTAGTTGTCCTCTTAATGACATTTCCACATCAGTAGGTCAATCTGAGATTACAGTGCCCACTGAAAAAGGGATTGCCATCTGCACAGGTGTAACTTCCAGTGGTCTCCTTGTACCACCTGTGTCTGAATCACCAGTACTTTCCAGTGTGGTTTCAAGCATCACAATACCTACTGTTGTCTCAACATCAGCAACATCCCAGTCAGTTCAGGCTCCCATGTCTGGGAGCACTGTTTCTGGTATAGGCACTTTCCCCTCCATACCAGTTTCAACAACTCCAGCCTCTGCAGTGTGCAGTGCTGCTGCCCCAGAGGCTAAGCCTTCACCTGTATTATCTCAGCAGTCAGCAGGCAGTACTACAGGGGCAGCCATATTAACCTCAATTTCTGCCACCACTCCATTCCCAAGCATAGTTTCACAGCCATCTCTTCAGCTTAGCGGCAGCACCTCTGCTCCTACTCTAGCTGAAACAGTGGTGGTTAGTGCACACTCACTTGACAAAACATCTCATAGCAGTACAACTGGATTGGCTTTATCCCTCTCTGCATCATCTTCCTCTTCTTCCCCTGGAGCACCAGTATCTAGTTCTATTTCTCAATCTGGTGGGATGCATCCTTTGGTCACCCCCTCAGCTATAGCTTCTACTCCTGTCCTTTCCCAAGCAGCAGGACCTACTTCAACACCTTTATTACCCCCAGTACCTAGTGTCCCACCCTTGGTACAGCCTGTTGCCAATGTGCCTGCTGTACAGCAGACGCTAATTCATAGTCAGCCTCAGCCAGCTTTGCTTCCCAACCAGCCTCATATGCACTGTCCTGAAATAGATGCTGATACACAACAATCCAAAGCTGGCATTGATGACATAAAGACTCTAGAAGAAAAGCTGCGGTCTCTCTTCAGTGAACACAGCTCATCTGGAACTCAACATGCCTCTGTCTCACTGGAGACATCACTAGTAGTAGAGACCAATATCACGCCAGGCATCCCAACCACTGCTGTTGCACCCAGCAAACTCATGACTTCAACTACAAGTACTTGCTTACCACCAACTAGTTTGCCATTGGGAACAACTGGTTTGCCCGTTATACCAGTGGTCACACCTGGGCAAGTTTCTACCCCAGTCAGCACTATAGCAGGAGCGAAACCTGGAACTGTTCCATCAAAGCCACCTTTAACTAAGGCTCCAGTAAGATTTTGTTTTGAAATAATTTGATAAATATGATCACTTTTTCATTCTAATTGCATTTTTCCAACTCAGCCTTGCAAATTACAAATGAATTTATAAAAATGGCTAGTGGGCACTTGTTATTTATTAAATAAATTGATTGGAGGTAATTATAGGATATATGTACATTGAACATGAGAGATTTTTCCTTTTGAAATATGGCAGGATTTTTGGGTTAGTTATACTGCATGATTTCCTAAGAATGTATAATAATCAGGCCAAGCATTACAAATACAATAAAATTACAAACATTGATTCCTAAATGGTCCAAACTGAAGGAATCTGTGTCCCAGAAGAGAGCTTAATGCTTCTGCTGGCAATTGTGTATAGTAACAGTAGTCAAAGAGAATGAAGAAAATTTTCTGCTTTGCTTAGATTCCACAGATGTACAATATGGGGTCTATAAAATATTGGAAGTTGTTGATGAATTTGATACATAGGCTGAGAAAAGAATCTAACCCTAGGAATAAAATAACTAGAATGTATTTTCTAACTCTGTCACAGTGGATTTCTCTCATTCTGCCATCTTTCAGTCTCTGATCTTTTCCAGTAACAAGGCTGTACTTTTTTCCACTGTGGTTATGCATTGCAATTGATGGGAGATTCTTTTCACAGTGGGTAATATAGAGAATTCACTCAGGCAAACAACAACAACCAAAAAAAAAAAAAAAACAAATTGCTTGATAATACTGTACTTCTGACACTTTTTGTTATCAAACCTGCACCTTGGTTATTTCTGAACTGTTTTGTTTTCTCAGAAAAGTCTTGTTTTTGGAAAAGCCTAACTGAACCAAGTCATTGGTTCATAGATTTCGACTGTGCCTCTCATGTCTACACAGCCTTTGTTCCCTCCATTTTCCCTGGAAAATTACCTCTTACTAAATTTTACTATTCATTTTATTGGTATATCATAGTAACCCCTATAGTAGCATCATGGTTATAAGGTCCTTTATTTAATATAGATACCAGAGCAGAACGCTGGTGACAAGTATGCCTTAACTAGATACATTTATTCTTATGCTTCTGCATTTGAATTAGTTAATTTGTTCTCCAGTATTCAGTCTTTACTCTTAGAGTCTCATGGACTTGAATTTCCCTTCGTTGTCTACAGGTGCTGCCATTGGTCACTGAACTTCCAGCTGGTATTCCATCCAGTGAGCAGCAGCCACCTTTTCCAGGACCGTCACTAACTCAGGTGCCCCAAGACTTGGCAGATTTCTTTTTGTAGCCCTATTCTTTTCTTTCACAAAGCTTTCTTAAATTCTCCACAATGGGATCTGGGCTTCTGGCTTCTATTTGGTTTTGACTTCATAGCAGCTTTTCTCTTAACAGTGAAGCTAACTGACCCAAACCCTATTTAAAGTGAGAAGCTTTGCATTATTTTTGTTTATAATATTGCTTCAAGTAATCTAGAAAACATTTAATATTTTTTGTATCTTACAAAGGAAGAAAATAGCCAAGTTGACATTTTGCCAGACAGATGTAACTTCTCTCATTCATACTTTTGTAGAATAGTGAAATTGCATCTTAAGTATGAGCTAAGTCATTCTAGATCATCATAGAAGTAAAGAATTACATGTAAACAAAAGTAAGTTTGAAGGCTCCTTAGGAAAGGGTACCATACTAACTGATAATAGCCTTTTTTTATGAGGTTAGTGCAACCAATTTTTTCTTGAGTTTGACATTTCTTGCAACGACCACCTAATTAAGTAATTGGCTTAGATATATGTAGGTTATATAAGGGTGATGTTTCATAAAAGATATGGGGTGGGGGACAAAAAATGGAACTTATTAAAAATTGTGTATTCTTACATGTTTCAACTTCAGTCACCTTCAAAATACTCTCCATTTGAAGAAATACACCTATTGAGATGTTTTTTCTACTGCCCAAAACAGCTTTTGAACTTGATTTTGATGCCTTTTAGTGCTTCTTCCATTTTTTATTTCACCTCTTTCACATCAGCAAATGTCTCTCTTTGAGGACTTTTCATTCAGGGAAACAAAAAGTTGTCACTTGTGAGATTGGGTGAAGAGGGAGGGTAGGGCACAGGGGTCATGCCTTCTTTGGTCAAACTCTTCTCAGTGCGGTGTGGGCAGGTGCACTCGTAAATCACCCATCATGAAATGGGCAAATGCATTGAAAGGGTCTTCAAAAAAATTCACTGGGGCCGAATGCAGCCTTTCACAATAACACCAGCGGGTGCACTGATACAAATGGGTTCCCAGAACACCCTCCTGGTGGGGGAAACCTGTACTACAAGGGGCCTGCCCTCTAGAAGATAATTTCATTTTCTTGGGGATTCCCCCTCATATATATTTGCCTTTAAGTACAAAAATCACACGGCTCAGCTAACATGAGATTCATCATAGAGGAGGAGCTGAGATCAATGACATGAATGTGAGATTCCTATGTCACATTCATTTCTACTCATTGGATATAATAGTGGTCAGAACTGCCTGCAGTATTTAAATACTTTTTCCCTTTCCCACCCTACCTTACTACCCCATACATATAGTTGAATTCCAATAGGAAATATTCATTACACATCCATTGTAACCATAAAAAGTTTCTGTGTTGGGTCAAGCTAGTAAATATTAAAACTAAATTAGGAGATTTTAAAACTAAAATAATTTAGTTTTAGAATCATAAATAAGAAAAACATAGTAAATTTCTAATTTGAGAAGTCTGAATTTATCTCTACTTCTTTAATCCCAAATACACAGTAAAACCTGATGTAATGAACTCTCCATAATAAAGTAATAACTCCAAAAGAGGACCTATTCTCTCAGCCACTAAGGTTTGAAAAAAATTGCATTGTGGAACTCTGTAAATTAGGAGTTTAAAATCTATTTTCTCATTAAAAACATATATTCAAATTTCTTTTTTTAATATTTTGTTTAGTTTTTTAGGCAGATGGGAAAGGAGGGAGAAAGAAAGGGAGAGAAACATCAATGTGTGGTTGCCTCTTGCACATCCCTCACTGGGGAACCTGACCTGCAACCTAGGCACGTGCCCTGACTGGGAACCAAACCACTGACCCTCTGGTTCGTAGGCCAGTACTCAATCCACTGAGCCACACCAGCCAGGGCTCAAATTTCTAAGAGGGCTTTAAGTGTGATAAGAAACGGCAATAGGACGTGGAAGGGTGAGGGTAAGTGGGTAGTGCTTGCATATAGACAGGGAAAAGCATAAATAAAGGCTACAGAAGAATAGGTTGATAGAAGGTAATATAGATGTATGTTTAAACTATAGCAAAGTATAAAAATTATGGGTCAGTCAAAAGCATAAGACAGTATGTTCTGTATTACTGGGGTATTTACAGAGACTCTGAATATGCCAAAACCTATAATTACTGTGGTTGTTTTCAATCAGTCTCAGCAACCTCTGGAGGATCTTGATGCTCAGTTGAGAAGAGCACTTAGTCCAGAGACTGCTGCGGTGACATCTGCTGTGGGTGTAAGTTTTGAAAATCTTGATGAAATCTTTTCTAATATATTATATTCCTAGACCATTAATGCCTTTAACACCTGTGTAGTCTTGGGTTGTTCCAGCCAACAGAAATGAGACAGGTTAATGAAAAATTAACACTGATCCATTTGTGTACCTGGAAAAGATTTGGAGGAAACCATACTTTAAAGTTTTAACTTCTTCCTTTTAGGTGTGTGACACAATAATGTTCTGATTAAAACTAGTTTTTCCATGATTATTAAAGATATACTCAAAAGTATACCATGAGAAAGAAAAGAAAGCAGTATAGAAGGGTTAAGACTCAATTTCTTCATTAAAATCTTTCTTTACATGAGGCTTATATTTAGGCTGTTAAAAATAAAGAACTTTCTCAGATATAAGTGTTTCTTCACACATGCTATCTTTCTGTCTGCCCTTTATAAAGGCCAGAAGAAAGGTAGCAGGATGAAAGTTTCAGAGTGGCTGAAGCTAAAGATTTTGTGGTATCTGTGCGTATGTTTTGCAGCCTGTGTCCGCGGTGGCTCCAACAGCAGTTACAGAAGCAGGAGCACAGCCTCCAAAGGATGGTGAGAAGCATCTTCTTCCTCTTATATTACTGCTTCCAAACTTCCCTATAATTGACATTAAAGGGTACTATTTCAAAGACATATTCTTAAGAATGTAGGTATACTTGAGACTATTTTAAAGCACATTTTTATGTATGTCATGACCAAGGACCATTGATAACTAATATCCAAGAGCATGAAATATTAGCAAATTAATGAATCTTTAACTTTTTTTTTAAGAGGGAACAATGCAAGGGGTGGTGGTAGTTTCTTAGCATAAAACCCCTTGTTATTAGCTAGGCTAGATTCTTGCTAAGAGAGACAAGGAAAATCATGCATATATATATATATATGTTAACTTACTGGTGTTGGCTTTTGTGACACTGAATATATAGAGATAGAGATAAACTTGAATAGCATGCATGGTAGAAATACAAATGTACGATATCAATTAATCAGTTTAAACATTATTTTTATCTATTTTTGGAGTCTTTAATGTTGGCATGCCCATAAAATATAATCTCTTTAGGGGAAGGCATAGTTCCAACTTAATTTTACAAAAATTATTTATATCAGCAACTTAAATATTTTATTAGGACTTTTATCATCATGTGCCTAGTAATAAGTTCACATCAATTACTGCTGTTCTAAAGTTTTCTAGTGAGTCTCTGCACTTAAATCATCAGTCCCACAGAACCTGAGAAATTTAAAAGTTCTATTTTTTTGTTGCCTTTTCCTTCAGAATCAGATTTAAAAGTGAAAATACTTAAATGTGAGCTATACTTAATGCAGTATGATTTTTGTATAGCACATGCTTATTATTAATTTTCCTTTTTTACAATATATCTATTCTCAGTACCACCTGACACAAATGTAATTCCTGTGTCTATTCCATGTACTTCTATGTGTCTATTAAGAAGATTACCTAAATGCTCTTCTTCCTGTCTTTCTTAAATGCTAAATTTCACTTAAAACTACAAAATATTTTCAAGGGAATTGCCTCTCTTTTTAAAATCACTGGAACAAATTATAAAGTCTAAAAATGGAGAAATTAAAAGGGAATATAGAATATGAAAAAGCCTTTCAAATCACAGAGTAAGTGATGGAATATTTCATTAAATGATTGCAACAACTGGACAGCCACCTGGAAAAGAACGAGGATAGATTGCTAGCCTTAGGCCAAAATAAATTCCAAATGGATCAAAGATGGAAAATGGTTTCATAAAATGGGACTATGAGAAGACATAAAAGGAATATTTTTTTTAAACTAGAGCAGGATCAACAAACTTTTTCTGTACAAGGCCAGAAAGTAAACATTTTAGGCTTTGAGTGTTGCCTAACAGTTGCCAGCCATTCAGTCTCTGACACAACTACTCAGATCTATTATAGCCTAAAAGCATCAATAGACAATGCATAAGTGAGTGAGTTTCTGTGTTCCAATAAAATTTGTTTACAAAAACAAGCAGTGGGTTGAATTTGGTCCATACATTGTAGCTTGCTGATCCCTCATATGGAGAAAGGTGTTGTAATGTTTAATACCCAGTCTGGAGGCAGTAACCGATTTAAGCTTTTCTGCATGGAAAAAACATGCCTTTAGGTCCAAAGATAAATGAAAAACTAGGAAATGTATATGTTCATGTATTCATATCACAAAAAGGGGTACTATGCTGATATAAAGAGTTCTATAAATTCAGCATGGACCAAAAATTAAAAGATACAGAAAAAAGAAACGTAGGCATGAAAATACTTAACTTCCTTTATGATAACAGAAATGGAAAGTAAAACTACAAGTGACAGCATTTCTCATTTCTCGTTGGTAAATTCAGAAGTTTAATAACCACCGATGACTTGGTACAGCCTCTGTGGAGATAAATTTAGTAATGTCTGTTAAAGTTTTAAGTGGAAATGATTTGGCATTTCCATTCTTATGTATTTGCTACACATATCTAAAAGAAAATATTTATTAGAACATTTTTATAATTATAAGAAGTTTGAATAACTTAATGTTCAACAATAGAAGCATGATTAAAATGTACATTTAAAAATTCATATCTAAATGTTTCGTGCATATAGCACAATACTACACATCCATTAAAAAGAATACAACATTGATGCAGAATGATCTCTAAGTTATATCATTTAATGAAAATATCACAATCAGTGTTCTCCTGGTTGTGTAAAATAAGGAAAATGCTAGTATAGATTCTACATTATCTCTGGAAAGAAGCTCAAACAAGCAGTCGTCGCTAGAGAGGACATAGGTGCCTTCAGAGTAGCTCAGAGCTACTTACCAGTGGTTCTGCCACCGTGTCTGCCTTGTTCTAGGGTTTTGTCTGAGTGTTGCCTAACAGTTTGCCATAGCTGGTGTTCATTTTAAAAATGGGTCATAAATATCCTAGGTAAAAATCTCATTGTTCCTTTCTTTTATTTTTATCTTGGAGTATGAATAACTGAGTATACCTGCCTGTTAACTTTAGTTCTTATAGCATCTCTTAATATTATAGTTAAGCTGCTTTGGTTATATAGTACTTAACCCTTTTCAGTGGAGGATACATTCCAAGACCCCCAGTGGATGTCTGAACCTCCAATAATGCAGAACCCTGTATTTATACTATGTTTTTTTCTAGTACATACATACCTATGATAAAGTTTAAATTTTTTAATTAGGCACAGTCATAGACTAACAGCAGCGACTAATAAAAAATAGAGCCACTCTATCAGTATACTGTAATAAAAGTTAATTGAATGTTCTCTCTCTCTACTTGGAATTACCGTGGGTAACCAAAACCACTGAAAGTGAACCAGTAGATAAGAGGGACTTATGTAAGGTAACTTATATCTTTAAACAATATCATATCAACATACACTTGTATAAGTACAGGTAGAAGGTCAATGATAAATTTTCAGTCTTGGACAATTTTCTCCAACCAACATAATCTTTTATGCTAAGGGATCTTGTAGGAGAGCAAACAGTAACTTTCCCCTTATTGAACAAAGCCCAAGGGGAAAGGAAGGTAAGAAAACTTTCCTTGCCTCTTAATGTAGTTTCCTTTTACCAAATTTCTGGCAAGAGGGAAAAGAAGCTAACTAAAGATGCTAAAATTTGTTTTCCTGTTTCATCTATTGCAGTGCCGCAAGTTACAGCAACTAGTTCAGGAACTGGTGTGTTTAAGATGGGACGATTTCAGGTAAGACAGTTACTTTTCCTTGCTTCGATTCCCTTTTCTGGGAGTATATTTGGGAGTATGTATATTTAATAAAATTATTACCTACCTTTTGGTACATAATTGCCAACTTGATGATATATTTCTTTTGTATAACAGTTTATTCTTACTGTTTTCCCCAGGATTACTTTTTGGAGTCTGTTTACTTTCATTCCTTTTTTCCTGTACATGTGTATATCTAAAATTGACCTTGCTTCACCTCCTAACCATTCTTCTTGTTAGTCAGTTGGTTGTTTTTCCAACAGAAGTAAAGTAACAGTAGTAAACATCTTTGTATATAAAAATATTTTCCACATTCAGGATAAACTTTAGGATTAATTTCTGAAGTAAAAATACTGAGTCAGCATCAAGTGATATATCATTTTACTCTCCCAATCAGCCCAACAAGTGAACATTTTCTGGCTCTTAGTACATAATGCCAAACAAACTTTGAAAGTAATTCTTATTACTGTTTTAACAACTACTTTCTAGTTATTCTTGTTAACCTATGGTTGTTGGCACTAGTTCAACACCAAGAACAATGGGAATCCTTAGTTTGAGGTGCAGTTTCTAAAGAAAGAAACTTTATTCAGTGCAAAACAGCTCAGTTGTAATACAGCACAGAATGCCTCTGCGTGGCAGTCCTGGGGCCAGGCCCCTCTCCAACTAGACAGCTCTGCTCCTTGCTGGTCTACTCTGTGCTGTGCTGTCTGCTCTGGTCTCCCCTGTTCTGCTCCAGAAGGATACCTTTAGGGTTTCAGTTCAGTATTGCAAACACAGTCTTTAGTCTTCAGTGGAAAGGGGGAAGAACACTCCCAGAGCCAGACAGCTGACTAGTATAGACAGAAGTCCCCACCCCTGGTCCCTGATTGGTCCACCCTTATGCAAATGAGTACTCAAAATCCTGAAAGTTTGATCCCAAAGGTACTGTCCTGATTGATTGGTCAGGATAGAGCCATTCTTACTATTTGGTGAAGAAGTTGATGGGACTGTAGCTGCTCAGCTCTGATTCAATGGGGAAAGCCTCAGTCCTATTGGTTGAAACAGGATTCCAGGAACTTCTTTGTAAGGACTGGCTCAAATGGCAAAAATACGGTGAAGGCAGGTAGTGCAGAAGCCCCTGTGTAGGAATGGTTGCTAGGCTCTGTGTTTTGTGTGTTTTTTTCTTTTTTCTTTTTTAAATTTGAGCCCAGTTAGCCACCAGGAGCCCTTCTTATTGGTATCTCCTTTCTCAGGGTTAACATTTTCATGATAGCAATTGGAGTTGGGGGTAGCACTTGGTCATGTTGATTCTTGAAGCTTAGCTGGCATTTAGCATTTATTAGATTTAATCTTTGCAGTTTTTATAATTCACAAGCAACCTTCAAAATTCTGTGACCGGTTGTTACTTATATTTTTACTAAGATTTGAATGTGAGTCCTGTGGTATGAAAGTAATTTACTTAGTAAGCTTAGCCAGCCACTCAGAATCTACATGTAACCTGTGCATCTCAGTACAGGTACATGGTTCTCTATAATGGTATTCTGCTTACTTTCACAATGAAAAGTGAGGGACTAAGCCCTGGATGGTGTGGCTCAGTGGATTTAGCGCCAGCCTGCAAACCAGAGAGTCACCAGTTTGATTCCCAGTCGGGCGGGGCACATTCCTGGGTTGCAAGGCAAGTCCCCAGTGCGGGGTAAGCAAGAGGCAACCACACATTGATGTTTCTCTCCCTTTCTCTCTCTCTCTCCCTTCCCCTATCTCTAAAAATAAGTAAATAAAATATTTTTTAAATGAGGGGCTATATAAACAAATAATCAGCCTACTAACTGGCTAGGAACTCAAGTGATTCCTTTTTTTAATGGTCCATTCTAAAAATTAAATATTGGGGCCTTTAAAAAAAATCTCACTTTGGTCTCTATCAGGTTTCAGTTGCAATGGATGATGCCCAGAAAGAGAGTAAAAATAAGTCAGAAGATGCAAAGTCTGTTCATTTTGAATCCAGCACTTCAGAGTCTTCAGTGCTATCAAGCAGTAGTCCAGAGAGTACCCTGGTGAAGCCAGGCCCTAATGGGATAACCATCCATAGTGTCTGTTCAGATATACCAGATGGTGTCCACAAAACTCCTGCCTCAGAAGCAAAGTCAGAAACTGGGCAGCCTACCAAGGTTGGACGTTTTCAGGTGACAACAACAGCAAACAAAGTAGGTCGTTTCTCTGTATCAAGAACTGAAGATAAGATCACTGAGGCAAAGAAAGAGGGACCAATGGAATCTCCTCCTTTTGTGGATTCGGAACAAGCTATTCTTCCTGCTGTGATACCAAAGAAAGAAAAGCCTGAACTATCAGAGCCTTCACATCTGAATGGGCCATCTTCTGATGACGTGGAGGCTGCCTTCTTAAGTAGGGATGTGGATGATGGTTCAGGTAGTCCACACTCCCCCCATCAACTGAGCTCAAGGAGCCTCCCTATCCAAAATCTAAGTCAAAGCCTTAGTAATTCACTCAATTCCTCTTACATGAGTAGTGATAATGAGTCAGATATTGAAGACGAAGACTTAAAATTAGAGCTGCGACGACTACGAGAAAAGTAAGTATGTTTTCTCTTACAAAAGAATAATGGCAGAATTAAGACCTCATTCCTGGTGCCTATATTAGTATTCTTTTTACTGCAATATGCTTATGTCTCAATTTTTTTAAAGAGAAGGGTGATAAGGTAGTTATGAATACAGTTCTCATTGGCTCTCCTGTACTCACAAGAATCCACAGCAGTTCTAGTTAATAGAACTTGGTCAGCACCTTTGTATTATTGTTACTGTACTATTATATTAATATCATTTAAAATCATTATTAACCTAATGTAGATTATGTTGGAAGGTTTTTTGGGTCATATTTAACAAACTAAATCAGAGGAGTAAATTTAGTGCTCCTGTGTATAGCCTCAAAAGCCAGGAAATCTTTTTCTCCTAATACATCAACCATTTGTTAGGTGGGAACTTGTTGGATTTTGGCTTGAGTAATGGAAGACAACAAGACAAGTTGACAAAATAGAATCTCGTGGTAGTAGAAGTTAGATTAAGTACATTTGAGGAAAATATTTAAAAGTATATAAATACTTGAATGGAGGTTAAAGAATATGTGGTTAATTCTTGTTTGAACAAAGGTGGTTGTAATCTTTTTGAATTATGTGTGGTTATCTTTCATAGACATCTTAAAGAGATTCAAGACCTGCAAAGTCGCCAGAAGCATGAAATTGAATCTTTATACACCAAACTGGGCAAGGTTCCCCCTGCTGTCATTATTCCCCCAGCTGCCCCCCTTTCAGGGAGGAGAAGGCGACCCACTAAAAGCAAAGGCAGCAAATCTAGTCGCAACACTTCCTTGGGGAATAAAAGCCCCCAGCTTTCAGGTAAACAGCCCTGGACCAGGTCAGCCATGGTTGTCCTGTGTTTTGTTTCTGTCTCCAACAGTAAATACAACCCATTGAACATTTGTTATTTTTGTTAAATTCCAAAAGAGTATGATTGACTTTCCTAATATTCTTACTTCCTTGAATTCTGTATTCCCCATATATATAGTACCTCTTTTTAGTCTTTGGAAGTAGACTAGGGAGTGCAATGACCTATTCCATTGTAATGTATATTGCTATCTATATGTAATCTTTATTTATAGTTGTTCTTAAGGATAAAACATTTAGCATTTATTTACATTTATATTTGCTAAATGTAACTCATACCTCGTCTATTTCCCCAAACTCTTAGGCATTTGGAAGAAAATACATTGACTTCTACTTAGTAAAGTTAAGTTCTTTCTCTTAATGAATGCAACTGGGTCATAATTGCAACTGGGATGAATATAAATTTCATATAGGTATTTGAGTATGTCCTAAGGGTAATTTCCTTGATCAAAGGGTTTATGTCATTTTACCTGTATTGAAATAAAGAAGTTCCCGGTGTTTGTAATTGACAAGATAGTTAAATCATCACCTATAATGAATTATAGGTCTATTTTGATTGTGATAGACAGTTTTTATTTACCCTTTGGTGTAATTATGGTAATGTTAACAGGTAATTAGTTGAAAAGTGAAAAAGTCTAAAATAGTTTGTGCTCATATTTGCTCTGCAGGTCTAATATAAATATGTTGGAGAGCAGTTGTAAACTCCTTAGCAGCTTACCATTCTCTGGAAACTTTTAGAGACCCAAACTTTTCTCTAGCATATTAGAAACAATTCAGTAGTACCGATGTGATTATAGGGATATCAGCTTATTCAGACATATTTTTTGGAGTGGACTTCTATTCCAGTAGTTACTAGGAAATGGAGAAATTAATTTAAAGATACTTACTTGACTAGTGATTGTAGGCCACCTACCAAGAATAATTTTAAATATGCATTACCATAGTCACCTACATCATTTTTCGATACCTCTTTTGTACTTGATTTGACTCCTGCTTACAAGAAAAATCGAGTAGGCACTGCTTGCCAAACTATTTGTATCATGATCCAAGTCATTGTTTTATAACAGGGTAAAAAAAGGCAGTTGTGGAACTGCAAAATGGGATTCTCTTGTATCTACTACATATTGTAGCTTTTTTACTCAGGTCAAGATTTGTGAACCATCTAGGTTATCTAAAGCTAAAAATCTCACAGGATAGATAGTTTTCTGTAGCCTTATTAACTGCTGATTCTCATGTCATTCTTCACTTCCCCTCCTGTTGGTTCATTATTTATAGCTTTTGACTCATTAATCACTCAGTGAGACAAATGGGAGGAATAAGGATATAGTGTCTATTAAGTGCATCAGGAAAGGTATACAGGTTTCCTCATGCCACTTTATCCTCTGGCAGGTAATTTGTCTGGTCAGAGTGCAGCTTCAGTCCTGCACCCCCAGCAAACCCTCCACCCTCCTGGCAACATCCCAGAGACTGGGCAGAATCAGCTGTTACAGCCCCTTAAGCCATCTCCCTCCAGTGACAACCTCTATTCAGCCTTCACCAGTGATGGTGCCATTTCAGTACCAAGCCTTTCTGCTCCAGGTCAAGGTAAGAAAGTAAAGAAACCATCATCTTCCAAAAACATTAAAGTGAGATATTGCCATATCCAGGACCAGAAAGCCTGATGAGTAACCCTTTGTTAAGGTGGGTTGGAATACCAGCTGACCAGGTCACTGCTTGGAAGATTCCAAGGCTGAATGGGTGGGGGTGATGATTAGACTAGGTGTGCTCAGCACTCCCATCAGGTGAAATAGCTTCTTTTCAAGGCATTCCAGCGGAAAGTCGTGTCTGTGACCTATATGAAGAACTCATTTGGGATTTGCCAGTGTAGACTTTTTAAACTTCAAAGTATGGCAGTAGCATACTAAGATGAATAGTCCTACAATTCAGTTCATTTATATATATAAAATACACTTTTCAAATATAGTTTTATTTATTAATGATCATTCAAAACAATCCTGAAGAGGAAAGAGTTTCTAGTAACATTGGAACAAGACTTGAAAGGAAGTGGATGTCTGGGTAGAAAAGAATAGGAAGAAATATGGAAATATGGATCACTAGCTTAGGTACTTTTGCCACAATATTGTTGAAATTACAGATTAGATCGTCTGTTCACAAAATAAATGGACTTGTTGGTAAGAGTGCGAACTAGCATTATTCCTGCTGTGAAAAGCTTCAGCTTTTTGCAGATGGAAGGAATTGAGGCCTAATTTTCCTATCCTATGTATCTGACCTTTCCCTAGAAGCTTGTTCTTCTGTGTGCCATTGTAGCGCATTTCACCACTCCAGCCTCCAGTTTCTAACATCATGCAGTTGTGTTCTGTCTCTTCTCTCTGTTATTCCCTGTTTCTCCCCTCTCACAGGCTGTGCGAAGTTTAACTGTGCATCTGAGCAGGTGACATTCAAACCTGGTGGCAGGAGGACCCGATTTCTGAGTACGCCCTGCTTGGCTCTTTGTGTGTAACACCTTTACTCCTTCCTCGTCCTTGTTTTTCTGCTGCCTGGATCTGCTGTTTCATGCAGTTCATTTTCATTTGTCTCTGTGTATCATCTACTCGGTGGCTTGGCTGTACTACTATTACCCTCAGAAGTTTGGGTCCCTGTGTTATTATGATAAAAGATGTAGAAAGAATAACAGGTTTCTATAAACTTCAAAGCAACTTTCTGGTAGAATTGCTTCTTCATAGATCCATAACAGGGAAGATATGGTGTCAGGCTACATACTGCTGGGTCCTTTAGAATAATGAAGACTGAACTTCGTAGTCCTATTCAGTACTGCCCCTTGCTTTGTAATTAGAAGTGACAGAAAGCATCTTGACCACTGATGCACTTAGATTCTGGCAGCAGGTAAAAGTTTTACCCTATTTTTCTATTTTTCAGAAGAGGTTGGAATGTTTTTCTGGTCAACCAGCCTAACCATCTGTCAGTTGAAAGATGCTAGAATTTCTTCAGTGAATCCTTTCACCACCAGTACCTTCTAACTTCATAAAATTAGAGGTTGAAAGGGTTTCGGTGTAGTTACTTTCATAAAGCATTTATTCTCTTAAGACCAAATCCAAGCACCTGAGTATGAGATGGTCTTTTTAACGTACTGTATTTTGCTGTGTGTAATGTGCTCCTGTGTATAGTGCACACCCATGTTTTTGGCCCAAACTTTCAGGAAAAAGCTTTTGTTTTAATTTTTTAATTCAATTTTATATTTATTTACATTTAGATACTTGTTTTTTGTATTATAAAGGAATTTCAGCATTTATTTTTTAACATATTATGGTGTAAGAAATTTTATGTGAAAATAATTACAAAGCACAAGAACAGATGCAGAGTATTTCAGACACTACCCAAGTATAATGCGCACCCTTATTTTTCCCTCAAAAATTTGGGCAAAAATAGTATGCGTTATCCACAGCAAAGTACAGTAATTGCTGGGATTTTCCAGCTTTCTTCTTCTTCTTTTTTCTTTGTTTTAAGATTTTATTTA